>CM064508.1:9740507-9845746 GCA_032716605.1 Paralithodes platypus
CACACACACAACGCCACCTGTTGAGCAGATAAATCACCAGGCATTGCACCCCTATAGCATATTTTGAATATGGGAATATTCATACACTGCTATTTAATCAGGGAACAATGAGGGTATTTTATTGACGTTTCGGTGGGCTTGTGGTAATGCACTGATACCAGGTACAGCACAAATTATATATATATATAAGAGAAACAGGAGGATAAGGGCAACAACCGTGTTCATCTTGGTAGCTTTATTCAATATTTCGGACTATCTTGGTCCATCATCAGGCTTGGATATTAGTTTCTTAATAAAGTAATTTATTTTTAGGACCGGTATCCAAGCCTGATGATGGACCAAGATAGTCCGAAGTATTGAATAAAGCTACCAAGATCAACACGGTCGTTGCCCTTATCCTCCTGTTTCTCTTAAAAATACGGTACCCTAGCGGCCAACCCACCACTACCACTGTTATATATATATATATATATATATATATATATATATATATATTTCCTAGGTAATTATGATTGCAATTATACAAACTTGACTTTAGTATGATGCAGAGACATAGACCGTAATTGTTTCCCATTACCTAAGTATCAAAAGTATGCTAAAGGATTGAAGATTGCGCCAGGTGTAAATTACATACAGTACTACAAAAATGAGCTATTAACCCTCGTGGCCCGGGCTGGTCCTCCAAAGGACGGAGGTCGTATCCGGGAGATCTGGCCGAAAAACATCTAGGCCTAGGCTACCGTATTTGTTTTTATTTTAACTGATAGAAATTTCCCATGCATCTATAAACGTAGTGTGGTTTTCAATCTGTAGACTGGTGTTGAGTAGAGCTCTGTAAGTCAACTGGTTCAGTTGTGATGACGATTTCAGTGGAGCAAATTTTTCCGCGATGTTGACAATATCGGAGCTTTTCAGACACTAGTTTCGTCTTACGTCACAACAATAACATTGATCCGACGTCTCCTTCTTGGTTTTGGAGGTGCGGTGATGCAACGATCGGCTTTGTTTACATGCGTCGGACGCACGGCGCTCAGACCAACCTGAATAGGCTTTCAAGATTACTATCTCTTGAAAGGACACCCGGGTACCGGCCCATCTGCCGCGGTTGCCTTTTAAAAGGACAGCCGGGCTGGAAGGGTTAAACACTTTACGACTGGCAAGTAGAAGTGCATGTTTTATTATATTGTTATTGGTATAACCAGTGATATTATAACTGATATATTTGTACCACCATTTTTCCTATATGCATTGGACACAATCAATATTGTTTATCTTGCAGCCAAATATTATGTTTTCCACACACACACACACGCACACACACACACACACACACACACACACGTGTGGTGGAGTGGTCTTGCCATTTGACTGGTAATCCAATGGACCCGGGTTCGAATCTCGATATGTCAATGGGAATAATATTACTGGGATAGAATTTGTGCTGTACCTATAGTATCAGTGCATTACCACAAAGCCCACCGAAACGCCAAAAAAATACCCCCATTGTTCCCTGATTGAACAGCACTGTATGAATATTCCCATATTAAAAACATGCTACTGCGGAGAAATGCCTAGTGAGTTAATTGTTCAATAGGTGGCGTTCTGAGAGTCAGGGTCCGAGTCTAGTGGGTGAGACAGAGAAGCACAGAGGCGATACAGCTTCAGAGATGGGGCTGCTTCGAGCCTTGGGTGGGTGCTTCACTTGGCTCACTCCCTGGACTGGAACGAGACCTCACAACCTCCGCCGTGTTGAGCGGTAAAATGTACAGGCTCTCAGCCTATGCCCGAGAGGGAGTAGTTGAAAAAAAAGGCACACACACACACACACACAAAATATCAAACAACAAATCCGAGATGAATATTGGGAAATGGATATAAACCAATCGATCACTGGAGAAGTTGACAACATAAACCGGAATATAACCTGGACCAGCTAGATCATAAATCTGAGATACGAGTCTAAAATGTCCGAAGTAGGGGCAATGAAACTTCACAATCTCGAGAGAGAAAAAGAAGTAGCAACAGGAAAATTAATGCAGATATTGAAAAACCTTATATTATATAGATTATATTTTGAGAGAGCGAGAGAGAGAGAGAGAGAGAGAGAGAGAGAGAGAGAGAGAGAGAGAGAAAACACATTTGTATATTTTTGGTTACTAACTTACTATTCATTCAGGCTGCTATTAGGGACTTAATCGAGGGCAGAGAGGGACTATTGATTGAGATGTGTTCCCAGGCTGACCCACTATTGGTCATCCCCTTATCCTCACCAGCAGTGTTGGGGCTACGGAGATGATGTGGAGATGGCGGAAAGGTGGTGGAGGAAAATATGTAATGGTGGAGGAGACGATATGGAGATGGAGAGTGGTGTGAAGATGTAATGGAGTAATGGTGGTGATGAAGTGAAGGAGAGGTGGTGTAGATGTTGTTGAGAGGTGGTGGAGAAAATGTTTTGGATATATGGAGGAGGAGAAGTTATGATGGAGATGTGTGAAGAAGTAGATGTATAGAAGGGAAGGTGATTGAGAGTGTCTGTGGGGAGGGGGAGGGAAGTGAGAGGGTTCCGTGAGATTATAGTTTTACCTCATTGGTAGCCTACCTTGTTTTCTTGTCTTTTGTAGACCACGACACGATTTTTATTTAGATATGGAAAAGTCTAATGTAGTAAAGGGGGTAATAATGCTGATAAGTTCAATTATGATAAGTCTACGTAATGTGGAATGATTAAACAAAATCAAGGAATTTACAGAAAGTCTTTGTACTATTGTTATGCAAACTCCAATCCATATAATTTATTTGTAATAGGTGGTCCAGTAAAACCATCTGTTTGTATTTTATTATCTTCTACAGTAATCATCGAGCAATTATCTGACAGTGTTCATGTTGTTATAATATTGATATATGTAACATTCAAGCAATAATTGTGCCCAAATATCTACCTCGCGCCATCAGTTAGGCATAAACAGGTTTTAGTGTACCGTACTGACCGAGTTGCTGTATGATTATGTTACGACCTTGTTGCCTGACTACCTTGATTACGGTAAATATGTCCTAAACTTCATGAACATCGTCTAATGTTAACCAGATGTCTCGTCATTGTACATAGTTGAATTCTCCTACTCTAGTGTTGCCCCTTTTACCATCTGTTCTGGACTTCCACCCTCACACCATCTATCCTCCAATACAGATGTTCTCCTTCAAGCACTAAACTGGTGCATTATCATACTTTCTTCACTTCTCTCATAATTCGCCTTCGTTTTTCCAATACTTGCTTTACCAACAGCCTCCCACATAGACTATCAATACTCTCTCTCTCTCTCTCTGTCCCATTCTTCCAATATTCATCTTGTTTTATGTTTTCTTGCTGTTTTAATTTTTCGCTCAAAGTACATTTAGCCATAGTTACAGTAGTTACAATGCTATATTTATATACCGGTACGTTAGTTTACCTAATTAGGAAGATGAATATACAAACCTAAGGCATCTATCGACGTGATATGCTTGACTTTGTCATATTATTCGAATTGCATACTTCTATTTTTTCAATTCCATAGCAAATAAACAATTAAAACCATATAAAAGTGTTTTTTCATAATGTGATGCAATACGATTAGATGAAATGTGTCCATATTGCAAAAAATGATCGGAACTGGGTTCCATATGAAAAACATATCGATGCACTGGAAGGCGAAGCCAGAGACTGACCCAGAGAAGCGGACGACGGGCTCACACACACACACAGAATAGAATAACACACACCCACAAAAATAAAATAAATAAAAAACACACACACACAGTCTCTAGTACTAGTGGCACCGAGGAGCGCACCGCCCCTCGGTCTGGGTGGTGATTTGGTGCAGCAGACTGTTCGAAGGGGTAGCACGCTCCCCTGCGAAGATGGGCTCGTCCAGCACTTTTTGCAATTCGACATCGAAGGCTCTCTTGAAGTTGTCTAACGAGACACCCCTCATGTCTCTTACTCGCCGTGGGAGTTTGTTGATGAGACGTGGGCCTCTATGTGATAACCAGCCCTCTCGCAGAGAGCCCATAGCACCCCTGTTATTCATCCGGGGGATATCGCATTCCCAGCCTCTCCTATCACTGAATTTCATGACTATCGGGGTTTGTAGGTTTGGTACTAATCCCTCTGCGATTTTCCATGTGTATATTATTAGGTAACGTTCTCTTCTACGCTCCAACGGGTACAGTTTCAGTGTATTTAAATGCTCACAATAGTGTAGCTGTTTTACCGAACTTATATGCAAAGTGAAATTCCTTTGTACACTCTCTAAGTAATTTATTTCACATGCTTTGTATGAGGATGTTAATACGCTAAAGTATTCAAGCCGCGGTAGCCCTAGATATTTGAAGAGCATTATCATAGGTAATTCACAGCCTGTTTTAAATGTACGCAGAATCCTACCCGCTAGACGTTTCGCAGCTGCAACTTTCACCTGGTTATGTTCTTTGAAACCCATATTTTCAGACATTAACACCCCAAGGTCTTTCACACTGTCTTTCCTTTCTATTATGTGGTTAGATTCTGTTACGTAGTTCGTATTCTCTTTAACAGTATTATCTCTGTATCGTATTAATTGGAATTTTCTTCATTGAATTGCATGTTGTTTTCCCTGGTCCACTGGAACACTACATTTATGTCGTATTGCAGCCGGCCTGTGTCCTCTTGTGTGTTTACTACCTTGCTTAGTTTTGTGTCATCAGCAAAAGAAGACAAGTCTTGTGTTGGTAATCTAAGTCGTAAATTAGAATGAGGAAAAGAAGTGGCACTAGCACTGTTCCTTGGGGAACTGAGCTTTTGACATCTGAAGGCTCTAATGTGGCTTGGTTTACTGCTACTGATTGCTTCCGGTTTACAAGGAAATTATATATCCACTGTCCGATGTTCCTAGTTATACCTTTTGCTTTTAGTTTGTGGGTTATTATACCATGGTCACATTTTTCAAATGCCTTGGCAAAATCTGTGTAAATGACATCCACGTTTTTCTTTTCTTCTTGCACTTTAAGAATGTTGTCATAATGTTCCAATAGTTGTGAGAGACATGATCTTCCCCATCTGAACCCATGTTGACCGGTGTTGTATAGTTATGTGGTTATTCTTGAAGTAAGTAGACTGTAGAGTTATACCAAACCACACAATAGTATATTTACCTTGTTGCTGGAGTATAGACGACGGGTAGGGTTAATGTGGAGTGGTAACAAGGCAACAAGAATGGCGGTGGAGTTATGTGAAGACAAGTGATGCTCAGAGAGGAAATAAATTTAGTTAAGGATATAAGGGGGCCTCTTTACTTAATTTATACTGAGGATGATTAGTGATGATCGGTGAATTGGTGGGAATCTACGTTAAGGTTAGTACTAACATGTTAATGGAATGGAATGAGGTGAGGTGAGAGAACCAGTTGAGTTAGGTCTGGTCGCTGTGGTGGTTTGAGAGCGAGTGAGGTCCCAGACAAAATTTGTAGGACCCTTGCTTCTACGCGCGAGTGCGCAAACAGGTCGGGATAAATTTTCCCTACCTAAAATTTATTACCCAAGTTTATAGGAATGATATATTACTACTTAATATCTAATGCAGAACATAATTCAATATTCTTCCCATTTATACTAAATCATATTATTATGATTCTTATTCCTACACACTTATTACTTATTACTTAAGATTACACTTAAATTTAGACTGTTCAATACTTATGGAAATAAAAGTATGGACATATTCCCGCGACAAGTTTATACAACATTTACAACAGCCCGGAGGCTAACTATTATCTCGCCATAATTGGGAGGATGCTTGAGCCGCCTGTCGACGAGGACGTCCACTTTGGTCGTCAACAGGATGGCCATTTGTATTTGCCACTATGGGAACGTCTCTGGGCAATGTCTCTGGGCAATGTCTCCGAGGTATCACCCTTGCTCTCAAGATCCCCTTCAAGAGGGTATAAACGGATAGTTGGCTGCATGAAGATGCCTGACTTCGTGCGGATCTTAGCCACTCTGACTTCACCGTCACGTCCGGGTAGTAATTCAGTGATACAGCCCAACTTCCAGAAAGCCCGAGGACCCTCGTCATGGATGGTAATGACATCACCGATATTTGGCCACCGACCGTTGATTGATCGTAGTTTTTTCCTATGTGCTTCCCTGAGCGTCACCAGATATTCAGTTGACCAGCGTTTCCAGACATCCTGAGACAATTTTCGGATATACCGGTATCTGGCTGATATAGCATCATTGTTGATGTATTTTGTGTACTTCATCTCTTCCTCCACTTCACTTTTCTCAGGAAGATCTTGCAACCGATGTCCCTGCACCAATACTGAGGGTGTGATTGGGGTACGATCCTCTAGATCACCCGGTGCGTATTAAAGAGGACGGTCATTGACAACTGTCTCAATCTCCAGGAGTAGAGTTGTCAACTCCTTTAATGTGATTAGAGCACATCCTAGTACCCTTTTCAGTCCCGCCTTGACAATGCCTATGGCTCTCTCCCAGATAGCACCAAACCATGCCGCTCTGGCAGGAATAAACCGCCATTCACACTGCACATTGCCAAGGTGAGACTGAACCTTAGGGTTATTGCAGATATCGGATAGGTACCATGAGGCCCCAACAAACGTAGTTGCGTTGTCACTCAAGACGATACGGGGAAAACCTTGTCGGCTGCAAAATCTCCTGAAAGCGTGGAGGAAACTATCACAAGTGAGATTGTTGACTACTTCGATGTATATTGATCTTAGTGACAGCACAGATAAATAGGATCATGTAAGCTTTGACCGGTGAGTCTTTTATAGGGATTGCTCCACTATAGTCCACCCCAGTGACCTTATAGGGTTCTCCAGGGGTAGTCCGGAGGGTAGGCAAAGGGGGTAGTCCGGCGTAGTCGTAGGGTTTACCTTGTACCCAACGACATTTTAGGCAATTGCGCAGTACTTTTTTCACCACCTGCCGGATTCGAGGGGCCCACCATTTCTGTCTTATGTAGGTAACCACGTGGCCGACTCCATAATGGCAACAGAGCCGATGGCACCTATCTACAATTAGGTGGGTCAAGGGATGTTTGGAGGGCAGAAGTTTTGGATACTTGCACATTTCCGAGATAGCCGCTAATCTCAATCTGCGTCCACAATATATAATCTCTCCCTTCAGGTGTAGTCCTAACTGGCAAATCAAATTATTTCTGGACTGTTCACCCTTCACCAGTAATGAGTATTCCTGCGGATAACTTTCCTTTTGGCATAATTTGAGTAGAATATTATCTGCAGTCTTGATTTAATTTATGTTGAGGTGAGCACTACCTGTGGGAGGCAGGCCATTTACTTTCGCCTTAAACAAATTTATGAAACGTATCACCCATGCCGTGACACGTTGTAATATGTCATAGCTGCTATATCTGTCCCAGTCCCATAACTGTGTGTCATCTTGGGGCACCGTGCCTACGATTTGGGTCACGATACCAGCGGGCTGCTCTTTGAGAACTATATTTTCTGGCCATCCATCGGGGTTCGAGAGCCAACTAGGCCCATTCCACCACAACGCAGAAGAACTCAAATACTTAGCAGACACGCCTCGAGATACCATATCACTTGTGTTCTCTTTAGTCGACACATACCGTAAATGAACAGTCGGGACTAGGGCATGTATCTCGTCGATGCGGTTTGTGACATACACTGGTCATTTCTTTTTACTATTTATCCAGTGTAGGGTAATCTGACTGTCACTCCACACATAGGTTTCAGAGATATGAAGTTTATCTTTATAGGCTACCTCAATAAAGTTACAATTTTTGCGACAAGCAAAACTGCAGTTAATTCCATTTTAGGAATTGAAATGAACTTGATTGGCGTGACTTTGGCCTTTGCCATGACCAAATGGCTGCCTTCTGACCCACCGAGATACACAGCAGTCCCATATACAATACTGCTGGCATCAGCGAATGCATGTAGGGATACAGCATGATCGTATACAACCCTCCGAGCAAACTTAATATGACTACAGGGTACCAGATCATCTACTATCCCCAGCCATTCCGTGTACAAGTCTTCAGAAAGATCCTCGTCCCAATCCAATTTTAGTCTCCACAATTGCTGGAGAAATATTCTAGACCTTATAGACAGTGGCAATAAAACACCCAAAGAATCAAAGAGTTTGGCAGAAAACCTCAAACACTCACGCTTTGTCACATGTTCGACCGGAGCATACTGTACTCCAAAGGAAAGATTATCAGAAGCTGTCTCCCATACCAGTCCAAGAACTCTCACCAATTCCTGCCGTTCAGCAGCAACACCATCCTTTTGTAACACCTCTCTCAGAACAGGACTATTGGTAGCCCATTGACGCAGGAACAAGAGGGCATTGTCCATAACGTTAAGAGCAATACCGTATGCACAGACGAGGGAATCTTCATTGTTCCCCTTACCTTGGAGGTTATCGATAATTAATTATATAGCCCGGCCCTAAATTCCTGTACGATCTTTGGGTCTACTTTAACAAGGGAAAGATGTTTTAGGATGGTTGCATTCAGCAGAAACTGGGAGCAAGTAGCGCCAAACAATACAACCTGGAACCGATAACATCGTAGAGGCGAAACTAGTCGAAGAGGATCTTTTGGCCACATAAACCTGGTGTAATCTCTGCCGTCTTCATGTAGTACCAACATCAAGAAGGCCGTCTTAATGTCACTGACCCACGCATACTGATGCAGACGGAATCTCTACAAGACTTGAGCTAACTCCGGTACTAAAGATGGTCCCGTGTACAGAGAGTCGTCAGACTGGGCTTGTACTGGTTAACCTTAGCGGAACAATAAAAAACAATACAAACTGGAGTAGTCCTGCTTTACTTTACGATCCCATGATGCGCCAGACAGTGACTTTACCCAGAGTCATCGAATGGAACCTCCTCAATGAAACCACGCGACAACTGATCAGAAATTACCTGCGAATGTTGTTGACAATACCCAGGGTCAGCAATAAATCTCTTTTGGAGTCCTCGTAGTCTACCCACAGCCAAACCTTTGTTGGTGGGCAACCGTCCCTTTTCTTCGGTCCAGGGAAGACATACCTGATACTGTAGACTTTCAGGATCATACGTGATTGTTTCCTCATATGTGGTCAAAGCTTGCCGTTTGGCTTGTGAAGGCTCTTTAGGTCTATCTATCTATCTATATGCTCAGGCCCAATCCCCATTTTGGGGGTAGCCGACTCAAGACAGAGCAAGAACAGGGAAAACACAAAAACAACATAAAACAAAAAATAAACACAGATAAAAAAACACAAACTCTCACACATCCAGGTCACCCAGGAGAAGACCCAGAGACCAGGGTTACCAAGGTCGCTCCAGCACTCCCCAGGCCCCTGACCACCCGGAGAGGTTCCGATCTCGGCAGGCAGACATGCAGCGGAGCCAAAGCCACAAGCCCTCCCACCACACTTCCAGGCACACCCTTCATATTAATCGTCTCCCCGGGCCAGGCGCCTGATGGACTATTATCTAGTCCAACTTGCGCCCGACCCCTTACTCCAAATGACCACATGTTCACTCAACTATTCACAAGCATTCTCCATTCACTCCTGTCCACCACCACTTCCCCTGCCTGATCTATAGTCATTCCTCTATCATCCAAAGCCTTTCTTACACAGTCTCTCCATCTCAATGGGGGTCTTCCTGCCCTTCTATCTCCCCTTGTACCTGACTCACATATTCTCTTTGTAAGCCTTTCATCTCCCATTCGTTCAACATGACCATACCAGCTCAGCACCCTTCTGTCTACTCTGGCTGACAAATGTTCCTGCTGCCCCTCTCCTACGTATCTCTTCATTCCTCAATCTGTCTCTACGAGTAACTCCACACATACTCCTCAAGCAGCTCATCTCCATCACATCCGGCCCTCTTTTCTCCTTTTTCTTCAGAGCCCATGTCTCAGCCCCATACATCACTGTTGGCACAACAATTCCTTGATACAGTGCACTTTTTACTTTCACTCTGAGATTTCTCGTCTTCCACATACTTCCCATTGCTCCGAAAACCTTCCTTCCTTCACACACTCTCTGTTTTACCTCCACTTCCATACCTCCACTCCTGATCGTTCCTCCTAGATATTTAAAACACTCTACTTGTTCCAATATTTCCCCATCCAGCCTCACATCTAGATTCACCCTATGCTCTCCCCTATTACACACCATTACTTTACTTTTATTGACGTTCACCTTCAGTTTCCTCCTTCCACAAACCACACCAAACTCTTTGACTACCCGCTGCAGTTTCTCATCAGAATCCGCCACCAATGCTGTGTCATCAGCGAACAGCAACTGATTCAACTCCCAATCTCTACCATTCTTTCCTACTAAACCCAATCCTCTTCCCATAGTTCTCCTTTTCACCTCCCTCACCACACCATCCATAAACATATTAAACAGCCATGGTGACATTACACAACCCTGTCGCAAACCTACCTTTACCTCAAACCATGCACTCAACTCACCATTTCCTACTCTCACACATGCTCTGCTCCCTTCATAAAAACTCTTAACTGCTTCTAACAAATTTCCTCTTATTTCATAAATCCTTAACACCTTCCACATTGCTTCACGGTCCACACGATCATACGCTTTTTCCAAGTCCATAAAAGCCCAAAATATCTCCTTATGCTTCTCTAAATACTTCTCGCATAACTGTCTTACTGCAAACATCTGATCCACGCACCCTCTTCCCCTCCTAAAACCGCACTGTTCGTCTCCTATTGCAACTTCCGTACACTTTATTATCCTCTCTATCAACACCCTGCCATACAGCTTTCCAACCACTGACAATAAACTAATACCTCTATAACTTGAACACTCCTGCTGATCTCCCTTCCCCTTGTACAACGGCACAATACATGCACTCTTCCAGTCTATTGGTACCATTGACACAGCAAAGCACACATTGAAAAGTCTCACCAACCAATCTATTATCACATCTCCACCCTTCTTTATGCACTCCACAGCAATACCATCCAAACCTTCTGCTTTTCCCGCTCTCATTTGTTTCACTGCTTCTTTCACCTCATTTTCCGCAATCGTTTCATTCATTCCCTGCCACCTGGGTGGCCTGGGTAACCTATCTCCATCCACCTCTGCTTCAATCACTGCTTCTCTTCCATCTCTTGTATTTAACAAAGATTCAAAATACTCGGCATATCTTTTCCTCACTTCAACTGGTTCCACTAGTAATTCTCCATTTTCATCTTTCACTGACTCTTCCCTCTTTAGGTGAGATCCCAATATGGTCTAAATCCCACAATGCGCTTAATTCTTGATGACATGGAAATTGTCCACTAGACATATATTGATCTACTGGGGTCACTGCCACTTTAACCCTCCTGGCCCGGGCAGCATGTTAAAATGACACCGCGGAAGATGTGCAGGAACCCGGGTGTCCTGTTAAAATCTGTAAGCTTGAAAGCCTATTCAGCTTGGTCTGAACGCTGTGCGTCCGACGCATGTAAACAAAGCCGATCGTTGCATCACTGCACCTCCGAAAACAATAAGGAGACGTCGGATCAATGTTATTGTTGTGACGTCAGACGAAATTAGTGTCTGAAAAGCTCCGATATTGTCAACATCGCGGAAAAATTCGCTCCACTGAAATCGTCATCACAACTGAACCAGTTGACTTACAGAGTTCTACTCAATGCCAGTCTACAGATTGGAAACCGCACTACGTTTATAGATGCGTGGCAAATTTCTAACAGTTAAAATAACAAAGATACGGTAGCCTAGGCCTATACGTTTTTCAGCCAGATCGCCCGGATTCGACCTCCGTCGTTTGGAAAGGCAGCCCGGGTCACGAGGGTTTAGTATTGTAACAACCTCAGTGTTGGAGCTAGACATGGTTGCCGCATAGGAACCACTAAGGGCATATCCGTATTTGGTAGGAAGTAAAACCAAATGTCCTGCCCTTTTGTAGCCAGGTCGCACTATGTTGTAGTACTGGTCGGCATCTATTAGTAGCTCTAATTGTGCTGTCTCGGTAACGTATGAGTCGGCCAATTTTATGCCACGACGCTGTAAACTAGTGATTTCAACTTTTAGACTAGTTTCGCCCTTGTGTTCGGGGAGATCATCAACAACTATTGCGTCAAGACGATGATATCTGCCACAATGTATATACTTTAGTGTTACAACAGGATACTCACAAGAGATTTGTGTTCCGGTGAAGCCGTGAAGACTCAATTGTTCCGTACCCTTTGATTCATAAGAAAGGGAAGGTTATACAGGGCTGATCAAGTAGCAATCTGACCTTTACGGTCTTCTTGTACTTACCCTTTACAGGCAGCTGAACTGTGGGTAAAATTACTGTCTGTTTACTTATACTTACGGACATTGTTGTTGAGGTTGCTGGAGTTGACTCTACTCTATTACTACTACCACCACCTGCTGAATTCACCTCTCTCTACTTTTGGCCCAGGGAGTGAACATGTTTGCCACGGCAGAATTTACAATTCTTAATATTAGGGTTTGTACACCCGTTACTACCGTGTTCACTGGAGAGACACCCGACAGAGAGCTGTAGTTGCCTGGCTCTCTTTATTCTGAGAAAACCTGTCTTATATTTAAAGCATTTGTACCAGGGATGATTTTTCCCGCTACACAATTTACAGGCAAATTGGCTGCTACCGCTCTGCGTCGTGAATGTAGCTGTAACCATAGGAAATTCCTTCACAGGGGTATCTTGACCCACCATGTTGTAGAGTTCTGCTTGAAAACAATGTGTAAAAGTCTTATAATCTAGACTCTGATCACCTATCTCCCTCCTAACGGTTTCCTTAACTGGTGATGGTAATATATTTAAGAGTGTCACCACGCAGAATTCCTCCAAACTTACCCTTTGACTAGTCATAGATCGCATCGCACTTTCCATATTGGCGTTAAAAGCCTTTAGTTGTGCTGTTTGACATTTAGGTGAGACAAGGTTATTAAACTTCATGATGTGTGCTGCTTTTACTTTGTCAGGATGCCCGAAGGTCTCCTGAAGCAAGTTCACGGCAGAACCATAACTTGCATCCTCAACCATAAAGCCTAGTTTATAGGCGTCTCCCTGTAGCTGACCCCTTAAGTACGTTAGTTTTGGAATCGCACTCAGTCCTGTCATGCACCACACATATAAACATATCCCAAAATCCCGTCCATAATGTGGGGTCGCCAGCGAAGGTAGGCAAAGTCAGGTGCGGCAATTTAACACCTGATACTTTCTTTATTTCAGACTGATTATGCCTTTCTAGTGTACCCAGTTTCTCCTTCAGAGTAGCGATTATCCCATTCATATCAAATAAGTAGATGGTATCCTCTTGGGTTTCCTTAAAATACTCGGTGTCAGAGGTATATAGCGGCAACAAAACATCTTGATTGTCTTCAAACTTGGCAACCTGTGTCTGCACGCTATGTAATTTTGCCTCGACTTCTACCCGAGTTGTGATTTCCAAGAACCCCTCTAAATCTTTTGATAGGACGGTTAATGAACTTTTACTGGCTGCCCTACGGCGTTTGCCTTTGGCTAGATCGTCCATAGTTACCTTTAGTAAAAAAACGATGGAAATTGCGAAATACAAATTTTTTACTAAAGTTTAGCCGGAAGAATAAAACTCTTCCGCCGATCAAACTCTGGTCGGAATCATCACTTAAACACGACGGCAGTATTCATTGATGGGAACTTATTACATGGTGATATCAAGGATCAAAGGAACACCCATATTGAAATAAACATATTTAGTTTATCATATGTGGTTAGGCCAACACTAAAATCGTAAATAATAAAATTTGGTATGCTAGATTATATTTTAATTCATGAAGTTAGGCTAACATTATGCTAAATTTAGAAGTTTAGGCTTAATTATTGGAAATATAAATTTAGGTTAAGCTAAATTACTAGACACCAAAACTCAATCATTTAATGTGAATTAAACTTAGGTTAGGCTAACAGAAATACTCAATTTAGGTTAGGCTATTTAAAGACAAAATTAAATTTTAAGAAAATATTTAGGCCAACCTTAAAGATAAATTTAAATGTTGAATAGGCACTGCTAACTTAATTAGTGATACTTTAGAATACAAGTGTTGGGCGAACATACATAGGCCTATTCATTACAAAAAAAGTTCGAACCACCAGAGCTGTTGCTGGCACCGAAAATTATACAAGCCGAATAAACAATCTCCCCAGGGTATTGAGCCCTCTCAGATACAAAAACGTCCTCACCAATATCTCCCCCTGCAGCGCCATGCTTATAAAATACGTGATACATGTAAGTGTGAACTCAAAAGGGTACTAGATACTGCGTTGCACCCTCGCGGCCGCCTGGCGGACAACACAAAAACACAACCGCGGTAGTTGTACCGCTGCGCCGCCGTCACACAACAAACCATGTCGCCAGCACACCACAACAAACCGAGATGATTTAACCCTCTCCGACATATGACGCGGTTCTGAGCCTATTGGGGATACTTTAAAGCCTTTGTTACCATCAGGGCTATTTTGAAACCTTTAGTTTAGTAACTTCAACCTCTGCAGTTGTCTTTGAGTTAGCTGTGGGCAGAAAACTAATTTTGGAGAGGTAATAATAAGAGTGAGAGAACTCTATTTCTTATTGCTAATCTGGCAACCTCTACGTCATATGTGCGTGAAAGGCTTAAGTAATTGTTTTCGTTCGAAGGACCATTTATTATGTGGTTATTCTTGAAGTAAGTAGACTGTAGAGTTATACCAAACCACACAATAGTATATTTACCTTGTTGCTGGAGTATAGACGATGGGTAGGGTTAATGTGGAGTGGTAGCAAGGCAACAAGAATGGCGGTGGAGTTATGTGAAGACAAGTGATGATCAGAGAGGAAATTAGTTTAGTTAAGGATATAAGGGGGCCTCTTTACTTAATTTATAATGAGGATGATTAGAGATGATCGGTGAATCGGTGGGAATCTACGTTAAGGTTAGTACTAATATGTTAATGGAATGGAATGAGGTGAGGTGAGAGAACCAGTTGAGTTAGGTCCGGTCGCTGTGGTGATTTGAGAGCGAGTGAGGTCCCAGACAAAATTTGTGTGACCCTTGCTTCTACGCGTGCGTGCGCAAACAGGTCGGGAGAAATTTTCCCTACCTAGAATTTATTACCCAAGAATATAAGAATGATATATTACTACTTAATATCTAATACAGAACATAATTGAATATTCTTTCTATATATACTGAATCATATTATTATGATTCTTATTCCTACAAACTTATTACTTATTACTTAAGATTACACTTAAATTTAGAATGTCCTATACTTATGGAAATAAAAGTATGGACAAGTTCATTTGCCTCCATGAATACTTTGATTTTTCTTCGCAGGACTTGCTCGAAAACTTTAATGATGTGGGAAGTTAGAGCTACTGGGCGGTTATTATTTGGTAGTGCTTTACTCCCTCCTTTATGCAGTGGGGCAATTATTGGGTTGTTCAAGCTATCTGGTATTTCACCAGTGTCTAAACTCCTCCACATTATAGCCAGGGGTTTTGAGAGGTTTTCCTTACATTTCTTCATTAGGATCGAGTTCTATTAGTCCAGGTCTGCTGCCGAGTGGGATGGCATGTTGTAAATGGCCTCTTCTATGTCTTTTGGAGCGAAATCAATATCCAGCATCGGGGGGGGGGGGGGGGGATGTTTCCATGAAAAATATATTTTGGTCTCTGGTGGCTTTTGTTTCATCAGGGACTCTGAAGGCCATCATACTGCCGGCTCAAGAGTTCACTCATTTCCTTTTTGTCCCTTGTGAATGAACCATCCCCTTTGCTTAGTGGGCCGATGTTTGAAACTGATTTAGCCTTTTGTTTGGCATATGAAAATAAGTACATGGAATGTTCCTTTATACCTGCAATAGCTTTCCTCTCCTCTTCCATATGTTGTAGTTCATATGATATTCTTAGTCTTTGTTCAAGTTCCACAATTTCTCAATCTATTTTGGCCTTTTGCCTATCCTGTAGATTTTGATGTGTGCGTTGTTGTGTGAGTAATTTTCTTCTTCTGTACAGCTTCCTTCTTTCCCGATCTTGTTTACTTCTTCGTCTTGTTTGTCTTTCAGGTATGTGGTCGCTACAGATTTGGGTCATGGTTTCTGTTATTAGGACTAGACATTCTGCTGGTGTCAGGTTATTCATTAAATATTCCCAGTCTATTTCCTCCATTTCTTGATTAACTTCTTCCCACCTAATGTTTTTGTTGTTGAAGTTAAATTTACTGAAAGAGCCGGTTATTGGTCTCGATTCTGAAGTTGTCTGTACACATGCTAAGGTTGTTTTGATCTCAATTAGTTTATGATCTGAGTGTGTTGTGTCCGATATGTTAATGCTGTGTACTTGAGTGTCATTGTTAGAGAAGACAAGGTCTAAGATATCGTTTTCCCGTGTTGGTTCGGCAATATGCTGGGTGTCTTACCCAGCATATTGCCAGTCACAAAGTTTTAAAAAGCTCTCTCGTATTTGCTTCTTTGGTGTTATTTGCCACTACCTGGTGTTCTAGTTGTCTCTATTTAATGTTTAGTAGGTTAAAGTGTCCTAGCTACATAATATTTGGTGTTGGGTTCCCCAGTGCTTCCACTTCTGCTTTTATATTGTTGAGCTGGGTTTTGAATTTTTCTAGGGATGAGTCCGGAGGCCTGTATGTTACAACTGCTAGATTTATAGATTCTATGTGAGTCGTGGATGTACAAGGCTACACCTCTATGTGTGTTATGCGTTCTGTCCGCCCTATGTAGGTTATAACCAGGAATCCATACTTCAATATCCTCTTGATCTATAATGTGAGTTTCTGTGAGAGCTGCAAATATAGCGTTTCCTTCTTCTAGCAGGCCCCTAGTAAATGGTACTTTGTTTGTGGTTCTGTTTCTTATGCCTTGGATATTTGCAAGCAAGAGTGGGTAGAGATGGTATGGAGTATTATGTTTTCTAATAGTCTTTGGAAAGCACTCGCCACTCTTGGGAGGCCAGGAGGTGCTCTAGGTGTTCTATGTGCTCTTCCATCTCCCTCAATCTCCTCATTAAGGGAGTATTACGAAGACAAACCGTTTACCCTGGTTGCTACTGTGGTCGATGTATACCACCAGGACTTGGGAGAACATTTGATGTTTTGCTTGGTTGGTGTGTGTGGAGAGAGAGAGAGAGAGAGACGCATTGTATATTATGAGACTGATTTTTACACTGGCTTTGGATTTATAATTTTACCAAACAAATGTAGTTATCCTGTCATGATATTAATGGCGGTGTGGATCATACTGTATACAATATATGAGTCTTTCCACTCAAACCCAATTATAGGAGGGCATGTATTCCTTAACTCCTTCGATTTACAGTGCATTATATTGATGTTAATTAATGTATTGTTGTAATGACATAACATTATATTAACATTTTCCATAAACAGCGTAAGTACGGTATCCATATACATTTTACTCAACTGATCAAATTCATAATAGCCTTATCTTCCATGTTATTACGATGCTCTCTATTCTTTGTTGTACAACCACCACCATCACTAACATTATTCCAACACTTCCATTATCACAATTACCACCTATCCTGTCGTTACCACCACTAGCACCATTATTATCACCGTTCTTGTACCACCTTAATACCAACTACAATAATTCCTCTTGGATCATAAACATCAATGATATCTCTATCTTGTAATCACCAGATCCTTTGACAATTTTCTCCATGACTACCAAAGGCAATTGTGTTCCAAGCATGAACAACATCATAGTCGTTGTTGTACTTCTTCCAATACACTCCAGAAAAAAGTAGTTTGTAGAAAAGGGTATATGATTAAACAATTTCATAGGAAGCATTTACTCAACCATTATCAACACCCTGAACACTTGATTTTAATGAATAGAAGCACTGTGACCTGAAGAAGCTATCTGCGAAACGTTTTCAATAAAATGCGCCTTCTCGAATGGCGTTACTATTCATTCTGTCAAATATTCAAACATATTTTAATAGTTGAGTTTAATCTTTTCATTCCTCTCCTCATATCCTTCTTCTTGTCATTGTAATCTTCCATCTTCCTTTCTTCTCATAAACTTGTTTATCTTTCCTTCCTCTCCTTCGCCTTACTCTTCCTTCCCATCTTCTTAATCTTTTCGTCTTCTCACCTTTCCTCCCCCACCAGCTTTCGTCTCATTTCCCTGTTCCCAATATCCTCCACTTCTTCCTTGCTCTCCTCCTCATCCCCCTTCATCCCCCAGATTCTTGGCTAATTCTCCGCGCGATAGTTTCATGTCTGCGGAAAGTGCAGAGTTTGTCTTGGTAAGTGGAGCTTCAAAACACACTAGCCGGATGTTTACGCTGTTTAAACGCCCTAGCAAGCTAGCAAGCTCATTTTTGTCGTACCCCTCATCCTGCCTCTCTCTCTCTCTCTCTCTCTCTCTCTCTCTCTCTCTCTCTCTCTCTCTCTCTCTCTCATGTTTAAATGTTCATTGCACATACATTTGTCTCCTTAACTTTGATTTCTTGCAAATTATCCATCCTGAGAATTCAGTATCACACCAGATAACCATCAACTTATATAAACACTGGTCTGACAGCTTATGAGGTATTTAAAAACATTATTGTGTCGCCTAAGTTATAAAGTGTTCAGTCTATTTTCCGAAATCAGTGCCAAAGATCCAACATTGTTGCCTTAAAAAATATTGATAATGGAAAGTTGGCGATAAAAGGTGCCGTGTAATAGCGCTTTAAGTTGTAGACGTGTTTAGTTGTTAGTTCCCAGTAACTTAAGGGAGCATGGGCGTATCTATTTGCTCATGTCTATATCTTTATATTTTTTTTTTTTTTTTTTTTTTTTTAGTTCCTCCCTAGACCTCCATCAAGCTTAGAAAAACACCCCTAGACCCCCTTTCAAGATATATTTGTACATTGTAGAAAAATGTCCAGGACGTAGAACGGTTCCTCTTAAAATTAGAGGTTCGCTAATTCTCGCCAGGACAAAAATTGACTCCCTAAATGGCACAAATGGTCTTAACATTGACACAAATATGGGGTGAAAGGTCTTAAAATCGCCAAACTAAAGGCCGAACATCTAAGAAACTGAAAACTAATGGGGTTATCCATGGCGGGGAAGGGAGACCAGAAACGCACCATCTCCCCTTAAAAGGCTTAGCTATAAGTAGATATTGGATGGCAGAACATGTAAAGTGGTCGGTTTGTATCTCAAGCAAGGCTCACACTAAATAAATATATAAATAGATAAATAAATAAGTTCAGGATTAAAAAGTCGGGATAGTGAAAGAGTGCTGGCGATATATAATAGTATATTTACTGTTGTGGGTTTGAATTATATCTGCCCGTTCCACAATCAAATATTATTATATTGTTACACAAATACCTAAATCTGAAGACAACAAATATTATCTGGTTCCAATACCAGCGACGGCTGGGAGCCGCCATTAGATAAGTCACTCCCCAGTCCCAGCGACGGCTGGGAACCGTCAGTAATGTACTTTCCTTGTAACTGCCTGTATCAGGCTCTGCCTGGTACTGCACCACAACGGTTTGAGCACTGCTCTCGATATGGCAACACTTCTCAGCTTATATCCAACCCTCTGAAGGCTGGGAGAGCCAGTATTCCTTCATCTCTTGAGGTGAAAGGTTGTTCTATCTTGCCATTTTGGCCACATTGCTTGGGACTGGGGGGGGGGGAGGGAGGGACTTTTATTACTGTATCCTCCGGTACAGTTGGGGTTAAACGTTCAGTCTATCGATAGAAAGTTTGTTTTATTCTCCAAAGCTAATTGAATTATAAACAAATTACAACTATTGGACCATGTATTACACACTGTGAAATTAAATATAAACACCATATGAGGAGCAGCACTTTATTGACAACGTTTTGCTGATAGCTTCTTCAGGTCACATTGTCAATAAAGTGCTCCTCCTCATATGGTGTTTATATACATTCTGTCAACTTTTCTAAGTTATTTCAACACTGTGAGAGTACTAATAAAGTGTTCATTGGAAACTAGCTGGACCCTGAAATCCATTAATATATATTTTTTGAATTAAGTGTGTTGGTGTGGGTGTGTGGATGTGAGTGTCCGAATGTATGTGTGTGTGCTTGGGTGGGTGGGTAATATCCATAAGTATTTTAATAATAATTGATATTGGTAATGCGAAACAAGTCATGTGAATCGCCCTCCTAATCATAGTTTATATAACGATATACCGTTATATTGAACTGCTTGGAATCGCTGGTGAAAATAAAATAAGACTTAGACTAATTTTAGGAGCGGGAGTCTGTGACACAGGGCTTAGCATTAATTTATATTCAATTTGTTTGTTTTCCTCACTTTGAAGTTAATATAAATATGCATATATGTTACATAAAACTTTTATGGGTAGTCAACTGTATTCATAGGGTTAACTCTGACTCTAAATAAGGCTGACTGAAGGTGTCAATGGCCTTAAGAGATGCAGATATATGTGTTGGTTATAGGTTGATTGTAGATGTTGATCTCAGCTTTCAGTTCTCTCTGCTAGTAGTTTGATAGATAATTGGTAGATATATAGTAATAGTAATGCTGCCACCATCCCTTATAAATAATATTATATTATATATAGGTAAAAGGAAAAAGGAAATAAAGTGGTATCCAACCAACTTTGATATTTATTCAAGTAACAACTGATATATACAGAAGTACTAAATATAAGTAAATTGAGAATTCCCTATATTGAGAGGGATCTCTGAGCTATGCTCTCTCACTCGTGGCTAACGTCTATCTGCTCCCTACCTAGCTCTCAGACCTTCTCACCCCCTCTCAACCACACCTATATTTCACCTTCCGGTTACAAGATGGCTACCCGTGGTTACGAGATGGCGTTGGGGAAGGTACAGGGAATGTTGAGGTAAGCTTTATAGGCTGTAAACAGAGATTGACTCATGACATTCTGACAGGGAGTTACAATGGATAACCTCGAGATTGTACAGTCTCCCACCTAAATATATGGACACTGTAACCAAAACTTCTTAAAATTATATGATAGTTGGATATAATGAATCCTAGTAAATATAGTACAATCGTGAGATGTAATATATGCAATAATTACCAGACAATCGCACTGACATTCTTAGCTTTGTATTGTATAACATTATACGACTGTATTTAGTTTTGAACAACTTGTGTAAGTTAATGGGTTAATTGAGACAGTATATACCCCTTTCATGCCTAAGTGTCCTTCCGAAACTAAATTGAGTAGTCTATTGATAATCAAAAAGAGAAAGAAAGGGGTCAACGAGTACAAATAGGCTTAATTAAGTACAAAACACTTCCAGCGGACGCTTTCTTTAGAGATTATTTATTATTATATATGTTGTGGCCAAATCTCCCGACTCAAAGTTTGCACAACTATGTGTTTGTGGGAGATAATTATTAACCCATGGAATCATTCCTCTGCGGGCACTGCCTTTGTGCTCACCTTTCTTTTTATCCGCATTATGCTGCTGTGATTACTTACTGTATATTTATTTTTAATTTGTTTTTAGTGTTTGTATTTTGATTATGTTGCTTTTGGTATATTGTTTACTTTTAATTAGCATTAGGTATTTTGTTTACTTTGATTTGTTTTGGTATTGTTTAACTTTTACTGTATTTTGCGTACTTATATGTTATTGGGATTTTGTTTACCTTTGATTTGTTTTAGGTATTTTATTTACTTTTATTTTGTTTTATGGTGTGCTGTTGGTGTTTTTGTTACGCCCGCTGAGCCGGCTATGCTGTGGATTTGTTTTTTTCTATGTGTAAGGAGACAAAAGGCAAAGCTGTCTGTAACAACAATTGTCCTCTTCAAATTTGTTTAAGTGATAGAAAACCAAATTCAAGCACGGTTAGTCACAAATGTCTGGATACAGGGAGCTTTAAGCATTCTAAGTTGTAGAATGTGGGAGAGACAGATTGAGGGAGAGAGTTAATTATATAATTTCATGGACGTTTTACTTTAAATAAATTATGTTAAGTTTTCACATAGTTAACGGTAACATTAACACCAAACGAGCGGCCTAGGCGGTAATTAATATGTACCGCCCAGCGGGGTGTTTTTACCCAAAATAGGGTTGTTTACGTGATCATTTTCATGCCTAAATAAGACCCAGAGCGTAAAACAAGTATCTATCCCTGAAAGGGCATAAACAGAGCTTTCCAATGACACCCCAACGATCCTTGTACGACGGCTAGTTTTCTTGCAACAATAGCGCAACACGAGTGCAAAAACTATGTAATTCGGTACTTTCCCTACATAATTCACTGTGTAGCGAGTGTGAGAGGGTGGAGGAGGGTGGTAATTCATGTCAGTTGGTCCACCGCGGTGGTCTGGAGCAGTCATACGCTCGCTACTCTCCTGCCACCACTTGTCTCTCTCTCTCAGCAACATTACGTGCTGAAAATGGCACACGACTTATGTTGTGAGCCGCCACATAGTCCAAATTTCTTTCACTCGACATATGTTGCGCGCCGCCAGTTAAGGGGTAAGAACAAAACACTATTCATAAACTAACAGGCTCAATACTATCTCCTGTAACCCCATGCTTCTCACAGTTCCATGATATACTGTATATGTGTCTATATAATAGCAAATCTAACATGTAATCCTTGTTTTAATATGATAATTATACATTATTCACTCTTCTCTTTAAACTAAAAATTACCACCTGAATTAGTTCGTCATCCAGTCATTAAAGTTTGAATCCTCAACCTTCAATTTTTAATTACCTGAAATTCTGACTCTAAAGATAAAATATATTAGGGGAGTGGGGAGGGGGGGGGGGTAGTTGTGTTGCTTCTTCCCCCCTTGGGACAGTTATGGAATAACGGACCTGGTACTGTCCAGGCGGGGTCAGAAATGTATGAACATTATGATATACCGACGCAATAAAGATCATGGTACGGGATTCACTATTCAAAAGGCCTTTGACAAAGTTCCCCACAAACGTTTACTGCTAAAACTAAAAGCGCATGGAATACAAGACGGTGTGTTGAAATGGATAGAAAATTGGCTCAGCAACAGAAAGCAAAGGGTAGTCATAAACGGTAAGGCATCTAAATGGACCAATGTAAGTAGCGGGGTACCCCAGGGATCGGTACTAGGACCAATTCTCTTTCTAATTTACATCAACGACATAGATGAGGGTCTCACCTGCACAATCTCAAAATTTGCTGACGATACAAAAATTGCAAATAGCGTACTCTCAAAAGACAAGTTGACGATATGCAACACAATCTAGATAAATTGTCATGTTGGGCCCAAATTTGGCAAATGAGTTTCAATGCGGATAAATAAATGTAAAAGTACTACATGTCGGATACCTAAATGAGAAAGCAAACTATTCGATGAATGGCACTCAGCTTAAGAATGTAAACAGAGAAACTGATCTGGGAGTAACAATATCGAGTAACCTAAAACCGAGTCAACAATGTTCAGAAGTTGTTAAGAAGGCAAACAAAATAATTGGCTTTATAGGCAGGTCATTTGAGCATAAATCCAAAGAAGTTATCCTAACCCTTTACAATTCCTTAGTCCGCCCTCTTCTGGAATACTGCGTTCAATCCTGGTGCCCTTATTACCAAAAAGATATAAACAAGCTAGAACGAGTTCAACGTAGAGTTACCAAAATGATACCTAGCCTAAAGAACAAACCATACGAAGAGCGTCTTAGAGAATTAAATCTATTTCCTTTAACCCAGCGCAGCAGATTAAGAGGTGACTTAATTCAAGTGTTCAAAATCATCAAAGGCATCGACAATATGAACTGTAGTAAGTACTTCACTATCGACCAATCTAATTACACGCGGGGAAACGGTTGCAAAATTATTGGTAAATCTTTTAACTCGCACGAATCTAAGATATTTTTCTTCAATCGAGTTGTCAACTTGTGGAAAGGGCTTCCCCGAGACATTATAGACTGCAGCACCGTTGATTCATTTAAACTTCGCTTAGACAAATATCTCGCATCACAAACCCGCGACTGACTGCGTTTGTAAATGAATAACTTTATCCTCCCCTCAGTTACTAACCCATATGTCCCCTACTAACTTCCTAGTCCTGCCACGTTAGTGGCAGGGCAGTAGTTCCCTTTCCAATGTTCCCTTACCCACTCTAAACCACTGTTTGGTCACTTGATCCTCAGTGTTTTGGAGGACAAGCAACCTAGAAGGGTCACTAGACCTGTTGTTGCTTGATTTCCTTTGTACTCCTTTGTACTTTGTACTATTTAACAGTTCACTCTTTGGTTGTACTGTATCATTAGAAGCTGTATTGCCACGCCTGTATTTACGTTTCGTCGATATAGTTACATACTGATTGATAGCCTCTTTTTAACCACAGTTGATATTTTCATATAACTTTTTGTGCTTTTGTATAATTTCTTGTATAGTTTTTCCTCCAATTTCTTTAGAACTGGGTGGAGGAGTTAGGGCAGCTGATTGTGTAGCAATATTTTCCTGGCTAGCGAGGTCGTTAGCCGCCGAATTATCGATATTGTGTTTATGAAACTATGAACCATCACGATATATACCAACAGCCTGCCAGCCATAACCTCAGTCTCATCTCTCTCTCTCTCTCTCTCTCTCTCTCTCTCTCTCTCTCTCTCTCTCTCTCTCTCTAATATAATTTCCAAATTCGCCGATGACATTAAGATAGGAAATGCAATAATCTCGGAAAGCGATATAATTATCCTGCAATCAGATTTAAGCAAAATATCGGAGTGGTCATAAAATTGGCAGATGCCCTTTACTGTAAACAAATGACATATACTACAAGTAGGCTACCAAAACAACATATACGAACACCACATGAATGGAAAAAAAATAAAGAGCGTATCACAGATAAAAAACCTAAGAGTGCTTATCAACGAAAATCTAAAATCTACAAGCCAATGCACCACAACAGCTAACACACCAAATAGAGTACTAGGAGTCATTAACATAAATGTGCATTGTCTAGCAAAGACATAGTTGTACCATTATATAAAAGTATTGAGAGGCCACATCTGGAGTATGCTGTGCAGCTTTTGTCTCCCTACTTAATAAAAGACATAGAGAAACTCGAATCCGTTCAGCGTAGAGCAACAAAGTTGATCCCTTCCCTTAGATAAAAACTATACAATGAGAGAACTCGACCTGTTTTCGCTTAAGAAAAGGAGAATAAGGGGACAGCTGATAGCGTGTTAAGATATTAAAATAATTTAGTAACGTAACATCTAATACTCTATTTAAAATAGCAAAGACGGTTCCACAAGAGGAAACCAATTATAACTAACAGGTAGGAAAGCAAACCTAGACATAACTAAAAATGTCTTCACCAGCAGTATTACTAGTGAGTTATACACAGTGACTTAATATACACATTTAAAAAAAGGTTAGACTCATTTCACAGAGCAGTTGGTCTGCAATAGAAACTTATCACTGGCAAGAGAACCTGGCAGAAATGAACGCTGTTTTCAGTTGAAGAGAGCAGAAAGACACACACAAAAAAAAAAAAAAAAAGTGATGATGTGCATGCCTTTTTCTTTCCATTTCTAACTATACTATAAATTCAATCAGGCAATTTCCTAGCCCAGCAAGGTTATTAATTTCTAACTATTTTAATATACGGCAAATTGCCGGAAATCCGCAAACACATTTAAATTTGCCTTCTGCAACTACATGATTTGGCGTCAGATACTATAATTTTCTCCGGAGAAGCCTAGTTCTTGTGGTAGGAGAAGGGAGTTACTATGTGGGAGTCGAAGAGACTATTGAGGTTGTAGTCTTATTATTCAAGAGGTCCTTCCTAACTTGAATACAATCGTGTAATGAAGAAAGCGTCAAAGTATTCTGAAGTAAATGAAAGGGCCTGCAGAAGGATCTATTCACCAACGCCATCAATTATCCATTCGATGCGTTTTCTGAAAATGATTAACTTGGAATATACTGGATAATAATATCATGCCTACAACCACTATTGTTTGTAATTTCAATGTATTATTATATTACGATATTCGCAGCATGCTATGGGTAATTTCATAATTCCAATGTTTGTATTTGCAGTGTGTTGATATTACAATTATTATAAATTCATTGAAGTTGCATACGTGGGATTTAATCTGTCTTAACGAATATATTGCGGTGGTTTCCACTAATGACTCAGGGAAGATTTCCAATATATCACAAGGGGAGAGAAAGAGAGAGAGAGAGGCAAAGAGAGTATGTGTAGGTGTGTTTGTATTAACTCAACATTGTGTGAAAGACGGGCGAGCGTGATATTTATTCAGACAAAAACCACGGGCCAGAAATACTGACAAGAGATTATTAGGGAAAAAAGAGATTTACTTCCTACAGTGACGGATGATATCATTGTATTGGAAGGAAGGGTGCGGGGCGAGGCAAGAAGAGTGAGAGAGATAGGTAGACAATATCAACAATGAGGTTAAGAGGTAGAAGTAAGAAAGGAGGAGAAGGAAGTTATGAAATATGGTCATTGGAAAGAGGAGGTTAGGTGAGGGAAATAGATAATATATGAGCAGGGAGTAAGGTAGGTAGGAGTAGGCTGACGAAGGTAGAAGAAGACAAACACAGACTAAAGAAGGGAGAGTGGAAGATAGGAAAAGAATACTAAGGCAGTAAGAGAAAGTAAACATGAGTGTAGGAAAGGGGAATAAGATAATAGGAGGTGAGAGGATATGGTTGGAAAATATGTAATGAGGTTTTGAAAAGTAAGTAAGGATAAAGGGGTAAATATGATTGGAGGTAGGAAGGAGGATGATTGGAGGTAGGAAGGAGGATGATTGGAGGTAGGAAGGAGGATGATTGGAAAGTAATAAGGAACACTGAATCCCCCAATATTAATGATTATTAATATTGTAAAGCCAAAATATGTTGGAATTGAGTACATCGACATGTTAACATTTTACGCTAATAACACGTTTTCAGGCCAGCGTCAGATACTTACATTATAACATCAATTATTCTAGCTAAATAAAGTTATGACCATTTAGTTCACATTTTGCCTTATGACATATAATGATGTAGGAAGAAATATGTGCTAGTGCGTACAGTAACTAGTATATATAATTATCATGAAAAGCGGCGGTCAATGAATATCTTGGTTTCAAATCTGTATTAAAGTTTAGATGCCTGTACTCGGAATTATGTATAAAGCAAATAATAGGAAAAAGTGTAAATTTGGGGTTGTGCAAAATAAAATATTTATTGTATTGTTGCAAACTGAAAAGAGCAGACTAGAAGGGAAGAGGGGTTTTATCACGTTGAGTAATGCGACCTTGGTGACCCTGGTCTCTGGGTATTCTCCTGGGTGACCTAGATGTGTGTGAATTTTGTGTTTTGTCTGTGTTGGTTCGCTGTTTTGTCTTGTGTTTTGTATTTTCCTGTTCTTGCTCTGTCTTGAGTCGGCCACCCCCAAGAAAATACAAACAACAACAAAAATATAATAAAATAGAGGAAAAATATAATAAGAAAATAGGAAAAGTGGGGATTGGGCCTGAGCATATAGAATATAATAGAATAGAGTAATGGGAACAAATGAAACTTCCGTAGAAATAACATTGTAGAATTGAACGACGATAACAGACGAGATTAGGAGGGGAGATGCAGCTTGGTCAGTATGGAAATGAAGAAGTCCTTGCATGACGGTGTGGTAATCCCGACACTGACTTACGGAAGCGAAGCATGGACGTTGGTTGAGAGACTCAGACCAAGAGTGAGAGCAGTGGAAATGAATTACTTAAGGAGTGCGTGCGGAGTTACATGGAGGGATAGACAGACTAATGAGGAAGTAAGAAGGAGGTGTGGTGTGGAGGTAGATGTGCTGGAAAGTGTGAAAAGGAACAACTTGAGATGGTTCGGCCATATGGAACGTATGGAAAGCGAGAGAATGACTAAGAGGGTGTACGAGAGCGAGGTGGAGGGACAGAGGGGGAGAAGTAGACCGAATATGAGGTGGAAGGATGGAGTGAGGAACTACATGAACGAAGGCGGTGCTGGTTGGGGGGAGGGGCGTCAACTGACTGGGGACAGAGGTGCATGGGGGCGGTTCGTTCGTGGCCACCCCTTCGGGGATCACGGCGTCAGGCAATAGATAGATAGATAGATGCAGCTTGGTCCGAGGTGATTACATAAATATTAATGCCAACTTTGAATTTATAACTGAGGGAGGAAAAAGCAATATACTGAATGGACATCAGCTCCATCCCTTTCCAGGGGAGTGCCAAGTTTATTTCAAAGTTTTCTAATTTCGTCTTTTCAAGCTTAGTTTTAATTCATACATATTCCATTTTTGGATATACTGTAATGAATGGGTTCCGACTGTTAAGTGTTTGGTTTTGGCTGGCGTCTATTATATGTATCGTTTCCCTGTCATTTCTGTTCCCTTTTCTATGTTTCGTGCTGATCCGCCCTACCCCTTTAAGGGAGTGCCGGGTTGGCTACTGACTGACTGCCTATAATGTTTCCTTGATTCACTACGCCTAACAATGTTTGTACATTAAGAAGGTACTCCATTGTTCAGAATTATAACACAGCGATAGAAAGATAATATATCATTCTTGATCTGTGGTTGCTAAAATTATTGAGATAGTTTGTAGCCTATTAATGGCTAGAGGTATCTCTTAAACCTAACAGAACCAGCTAATAGTTGCCAGAATAAAATTCAAATAACGTAATGGTGGTGAATGGGTTATACAGGAGTAGGGCAGATCAGCAAGATGTGCTGGGCTCCCGGCAGGCAAAGACCATCAATAATGGGTTATACAGGAGTAGGGAAGATCAGCAAGATGTGCTGGGCTCCCGGCAGGCAAAGACCCTCAATAATGGGTTATACAGGAGTAGGGAAGATCAGCAAGATGTGCTGGGCTCCCGGCAGGCAAAGACCCTCAATAATGGGTTATACAGGAGTAGGGCAGATCAGCAAGATGTGCTGGGCTCCCGGCAGGCAAAGACCCTCAATAATGGGTTATACAGGAGTAGGGCAGATCAGCAAGATGTGCTGGGCTCCCGGCAGGCAAAGACCCTCAATAATGGGTTATACAGGAGTAGGGCAGATCAGCAAGATGTGCTGGGCTCCCGGCAGGCAAAGACCCTCAATAATGGGTTATACAGGAGTAGGGCAGATCAGCAAGATGTGCTGGGATCCCGGCAGGCAAAGACCCTCAATAATTGAGTTAGCTCTTTACCGTTCAGGTTATTCGTGTGCACAATCCCAATAATTGAGTTAGCTCTTTACCGTTCAGGTTATTCGTGTGCACAATCCCAATAAAATAATCTGTCTGTTAGGTAGAATATACAAAATTATCTGACCGTTAAGGTTAATTGGCGGAGAGAAAGCAGATGTGTGGAGGACAACGAAGGAAATGTATCGTGACAACTGGATGCAAGTTGGTCTGTCTGGAGGGAAGCTGTAGCTTAAAAGTCTTACTGTGTAGCCTATCTGGTTACACCAGCGTGTGTGTATGTCACTCTCACTCACTATATCTCTCTCTATCTCAAACACACACACACTCTCTCTCTCTCTCTCTCACACACACATACCCACTCACTCACTCTCACTCTCTCTCTCTCTCACTCTCAGCTTGATCCTCGCTTTCCGCTTCTCTTAAAGTTTGCTCTTCCTCCTCATCAGCCTCATCAGGGGTGAAAGGGGGGGGGGGGGTAAGGGTGAGGGAAGGGGAGGATGGTATGGAGGAGGGGGGGATGGAGGGAGTTATGGTGAACGAAATGGAATGGAGAAAGGATAGATGGACACAAGACGGAAAGCAAACGATAGGAGATGAAACAGAGAAATGACAGATGGAACACGAAAATAAGAGGGAAGAATGAAATAGAATGGAAAGAAAGTGGAAAACAAGGGACAGAAGATGAAATATAATGAAAGATGAGACGCGAGCATAGGATGGTAGAATAAAAGAAATGGACGAGTGAGGTAGATATAGGACAACACTGCAAGGAGAGAAGAAAGGTGGACAGAACAGATGGATGTGGAGACAGGTGTTTATGGAGCTAAAATAACAGAGATAGAGAAGGGTTATGAACTAAAAGGACTTAAATCCCAGATTTGGGCCGAACAAACGCATTGGGCCCAGTAGACAATATGGACCAGTCTTCAGGGGAGACTGGCCGTTTGTTTGGTCTATTAATTAATGTATTCATATATGTGTTTAGTTTCCTCCCTAGACCTCCATCAAGCTTAGAAAAACACCCCTTAGACCCCCCTTCAAGATAAATTTGTACATTTTTCGGTAGAACATTTTCACGGCCGAAGGCCGGTTCCTCTTAAAACTGCAGGCTCGCTTTCGCTCGCCAGGAAAAAATCGACACCTAAATGACACGAAAGGTCTTAAAATTGACAACGAAATGGGGCGAAAGGTGTTAAAATCGCCAAACTAATGGGCCGAACGTCTTATAGTCTCAAAACTAGTGGGGCTAAACATGAGGGAGAAGGGGGTCCAGAAAGACTAACTGCCTCCCCTTAAGGTGGTGTCACACGAGCTATCTTTCTGTAATATTTTACGGGCAATTGTATTCTGGCATCTTCAAAATTTAGCGTTTATCATAAATCAGCCACCTAACATAACCTACAGTACCTTCAGTCTAGTTAACGATTCCAACGTGGAAGAGTCTCAAAATAGTACAAGGAAACAACTTGCTTATCAAATATTGCCAGAAACAAAACGTTGGTGTGACACCAGCTTAATTAGCACAGTAGCACAAGTGGTACAATGTAAACCACCTCCAACTCTCCCTGGCCTACGTTTCTCATGTATCCCTGTCGTATATATCTATTTGGAATATTGAATCCTCCCTGAAAACTATTGTCGTATCTAATTCAAGAAGAATATGAATAGGAAGAGAGAGAACATATTATATTGAATCTCTCTCTCTCTCTCTGTCTGTCTGTTATGTACATATGATTTTTAGAAGAGCGAGAGAAAGAGATATGTGGCAAATGTGAAATGGATAAATTAATCGAGAAGTTAAAAGACAAAGACGGAAATAAGTTCCTGGGGAAGACAGGAAAAAGATAAAATAGTTTAACTAAATTGGAAGTGGGAGTCACATGCAAGTAAGAATAAACAACGGAGTGAGGTGGCGAAGAAAGTACTAAAGGATAACTGAGACAGAAGTTAGAAAACAGGATGAATAACTTGTACTTTTACCACGTCCCGTCATACTGGTATAAAAGTTTTGCTCCAAATCTATGTCAATATCCGTAGCAAAAGAATATACTAAATCATTACAGGAATGGAACAAGCAACGGAATATTACATTACCAATGTGAGAGACTAAATATTATGAGAAGACGTTTATTCCCCGGTTGACCCCTTAAGTTGGGTACATAATTATGGTTAGATACTTCCCACGGTCATACATATAATATGGCTGTCTCTTCTCTCTCTGTGGCTTTGTCCAATATTTCTTAGTCCACCTTTCTGAATGTCTTCCCATATGCGTTTGTTAGTATGTATGTACCCATTAGATATATACACATACTTTGACATGTTATATCTTTAACTAGTATACATAAGGTATATGTATTGCCTGTTGGCAATGGAGTGGGTACTTATATGTCGTTGGGCTTATGATGGAGTAATGAAGATAAATATAGCAGAACTTAATTCGTATTATATATCCCTTTGATATATCGGGAAATTAATCAGACCCAATGGGATTATAAGCTAATTAGTGGTCTGACCAATTAGTTGCGATTGCTCTGCGATATAATAGCCCATTACGATAGAATATAGAGGGAAGCGTGAAGCAGAATGAAATAATATATGTTATGGAGGCTTAGGGGAGACTGGCCGATTGGTTAGTCCATTAATTCATTAATTAATATATGTGTTTAGTTTCCTCCCTAGACCTCCATCAAGCTTAGAAAAACACCCTCTAGACCCCCATCAATATAAATGTGTAATTTTTTCGGTAGACAAATTTCCCGGCCGAAGGCCGGTTCCTCTTAAAATTGCAGGCTCCCTATCGCTCGCCGGGAAAAAATCGACACCTAACTGGCACGAAGGGTCTTAAAATTGACTACGAAATGGGCCAAAAGGTGTTAACATCGCCAAACTAATGGGCCGAACGTCTTATAATCTCAAAACTAGTGGGGCTAAACATTAGGGAGAAAGGGGTCCAGACAAATTTGTCTGCCTCCCCTTAATGAGGCTCGTTAAATACTTGTTGTTTGTTATGGAAAGGGGTACGAGGGTGTGGTGAGGGAGGGAGGGAGGGAGGGGGGGGGGGAGGGAAAGTATTAAGCCCCGAGATACATTCGCACTTCAACACTATTGTAAGTTCCATAGCAAATAAATGTAATTGTGAAATTTAGGCAATTACAATATCATATACTTAGATAGTGTTACTAAAACGAGTATACATACATAAATCATGAAACTGCAGTATAATCTACATCAACTAATAAAATCACACCAAGAGCCCCCTTCAACTTAAATGTTTATATGTTTCAGTATAAACATGTCGCAGCTGAAGGTTGATTCCTCGCTATTGCTCACCATGAAAAAGTTGATATCTAAATGGCTCTAAAGGTGTATATATTAGCAAAGAAATGGGACGAAAGATCTTAAAATCGCCAAACTAATGGTACGAACGTCTTAACTCTCAAAACTATGGGGTAAGCATGAGGGAGAGAAGGGGTCCAGACAATATACAATGCTTCCCCTTAAGAGACTTGCCGATTTGTCTCTCCCGCCCTGGACTCGACCCGGATCATCTTGGCTGTGAACCAGGCCCGTTAGTGTTGGAATACATCAAATATATAATTCAACATACATTGTAATTAGCATATTGGCGGTCTTAGTAATTATTATACAATTGAAGAACGACTATTATCCCTTTCAATAACATGATATAGTTGTGTTCATTTGTCGCAATATCCTAGACTAATTTGTGCAGATTATAAAAGACCTGCACCAATCATAGCGGTAATATATCCATTACACTTTTCGCAGATCGCGTCTAAACTTAATAAGATCTTATCATAACGACCATAATATGAGTGTGTCACGGTATGCTGAAAAAGGTTATTCATTCTAAACTTGCTTAAGGTGACTCAGTTTCTCTCAAACATACACTCATTCTAAACATCTGCTATTTAACAATGAGTAGGTAAGCATAGCCAAGAGACAGAACCTCTCCTCAAATACATTGTTTTTTTTCCCCTATCAAAACTATCCCACGTTTAGTAGAATATAAGATCCATCCTCTCCCCTCCAGACATAGCTTACAGTGTTCAGGTCCTCTCTCTCTCTTTCTCTCATATATATATACAGTATATATATATATATATATATATATATATTCACACACACACCACAATAGCAATAACGTGGGACTTGTAGTAAAATTATATTTTTCACCACAGGCATAACAAACACACATACACACACACAGACACACACACACACACACACACACACACACAAATATAAATTTGTCTTCCTGGCGCAATGCATAAATGTGTTGATTTTCGGTGTGAGCGTCCTGGGTTCGAATCCCCAAACTGCCACATGTGTTTGTTAATTTCATTAATCGAGTTAAGGAGTAAAGTTGGTTGGTGGAGAGAACATAATAATATATATTGAAGGAAACCTGCTTACATTACTAAAATGTGTGTGGACATACAGTAATGCAAGTAATGGTAGCACTACTGTAAATTTATAATGCCTTACTTAAGATTGGGCAAGGGGTGGGTCCTTCTATTTTAGTTATTTATTTAACGCATTTTCCATCGTCAATATACTTATATTATAATAGATGTTTATAATAGATGGTTATAGTAGCTCTGGTTCTATGTTATATGTGTTGTTGTTGTTGTTGTTGTTTTCCAGGCTGTCTGACCGAACAGCACCAAGGTCCCAAGATAGATGGTTAAAGTAGCACTGTTTCTACGTTGTTGTTGGTGTTGTTGTTGTTCTCCAGGCTGTCTGACAAAATAACCCTAAGGTTCCGAGCATGGCCAAGGCAATAACCGAGCGCCCCCACAGAACCCTCCCTGTTTTCTATGTAATAATAGATGCTTATAGTAGCTCTATTTCTTGAGAGTTCTTGGGTCACATTGTTGGCATCATATATTTGATCTTGATCTCCCTCACTCGAGATGATGGCCGTTTAGTACAGGACATGAGGAGATTCTAGGGGTGTTTAGTTGTAGTGATGATGGTGATAGTAGTGGGGCTAAACATGAGAAATAAGGGGGACCAGATATCCCCAATTAACGTATCAATGTTGAGAGGTCTTAGGTCACATTTTAGGCACTATAAATTTGGCTTTGACCACCCTCACTTTGGATTATGATTGTTTAGTAGTGGCTAGGAGGAGGTTCTAGGGGGCTTAGTAGTATTAATGATGGTGACAGTAGTAGTGATGATGATGGCAGTAGAGGGCTAACTATGATAGAGAAGGGGTTCCATAAAACCCCCTCCTTAATGTATCAATGCTGAGAGTGGTTGGGTCATATATCTGGCATCATATATTTGGCCTTGATGGCCCTCACTCGGGATGATGGTGTTTTAGTAGATGCCTGGAGGAGGCTCTAGGGGGTTTAGTACAAAAGTTGGCTTATATTGGATAACTTGGTCAAACTCTCCGGGGGAAGGATAGGTATACACTTAATTGTGAATCTTTGTGATATTAATTTCGTTTACCATTATAATATTACTGTATAGGGAGCTACACATCCAGGTCCCCCACACCCACCGACCCCCCAAAAAATATAAATACAAAAAACAAATATATATATATATATATATATATATATATATATATATTATATACAGTATATCAATAAATATTTAGGAAATCTGAACCAATGTTATCATGGGATTATAACCATCACTTTGCGGTTTAGGTAGGTGAGGTTTAGCAATGCTCTCACAACAGATATCTTACATGAAGTTACTGAGATGGAGTTAAGTTAGTTGAACATATACTGGATGCAGAACTGAGAGTTTCAGGCTATAAGGAAGCTGGACTTATTTACATCGCTTTTAGAAGAATTACCTGCTAAAATATGGTTTTATTTCATATATAAATACATAACCTAGTTCAACATCCTTCCTTAGCTACCAGAAACCTACATTATTATTGTATTTCTGTTAAATATCAATGGTTACGGCTTCAACTTCCTTATAACTTGAAACTTGCAAATGGTCAATTTACCTTACTATCATAACCAATAAAAGCTATAGAGGGAACCAGTACTACGAGAAAGTCTACGGTTTATGAACAAACCATGGAGAACATCATGTATTACGTAGTTTTATGTAACTTTAGCTCGGTTTATTTACCTTTCAAAACTATACCCTCTTCTATCATAAGTAGGTCATACATCTTGACTCTTAATCTCTATAACTAATGTAAAACTAAAGTAGGAGTAAATATTTCTACCAATTGGGGAGGATCAGCTATGTAATAGGTTTAAAAAAAATTACAGCCCATTTTCATTTGCTCTAGCCCTTTTTGAGATACGTAGGATAAACATAAGAACATAAGAAAATGGGAGTCTGCAGAAAGCCGATTGGCCTAAGCAAGGCAGATCCCTGTCCCACACAACCCCAATTACAAAGCCCAATTATAGGCTCAACACTCTAATACCCTGAGAATCATCTTACCAAAACGGTTAGAGATTAACGCAGGATTACGGGGTCTGCAGAGCGCTGATTGGCCCAACCCTGCTGATCCCCCTTCACACCCAACCCTTCTCGTCCATATGCTTATCCAATTTTATCTTAAAGCTCCCTATCGTTTTTAATCCCACTATAGCACTTGGTAGTCCATTCCACCCATCTACAACTCTGTTACCAAACCAATATTTGCCTATATCTTTTCTGAAACGAAATTTATCTAATTTGAAACCATTGGTACGAGTTCTTTCGCTATCACTGAGCTTTAGTACATTTGTCATGTCCCCTTTGTTAATCCCACTAACCCACTTGAACACCTCTATCATATCCCCTCTAACTCTGCGTCTCTCTAACGAATGTAAGCCTAATTTCTTCAACCTTTCTTTATACGGAAGATTTCTAATGTTATGGATCATTTTTGTCATTCTACGTTGTACTCTCTCCAATGAATCTATGTCCATTCTGTAATAAGGACACCAAAATTGAACAGCATAATCCATATGGGGTCTCACTAATGACAAGTAAAGTTTTAAGATAACATCAGCAGTTCTGTTACTCACACTCCTTGAGATGAACCCGAGAATCCTGTTTGCCTTGTTTCGAACGCTTATACACTGTTGTCTAGGCTTCAAATCATTGCTAACAAACACACCTAGATCTTTCTCACAATTCGAGTTTTCTAATTCCACATTAGCTAGTTTATATTTAACATTTGTATGCATCTTCCCTATCTTTAATACCTTGCATTTGTCAATGTTAAACTTCATCTGCCAATTTACTGACCATTCGTGTAAGGTATCTAGATCCCTTTGGAGGCACTCTATATCTCTATCTGAATCAATTGTTCTCCCCATTTTGGTATCGTCTGTAAATTTACTTATCCTACTAGTTATACCTAAATCAAGGTCATTTATGTATATAACAAACAACAGAGGACCTAATACAGATCCCTGGGGGACACCACTTTTGACTGCTCCCCATTCTGACTTCGTACCATTTATACTGACTCTCTGCTTCCTACCAATTAGCCATGACCTAATCCATCCCAACAACGCCCCACCTATTCCATGCGCCTCAACCTTTCTCATCAATCTCTCATGGGGGACTCTGTCGAAAGCTTTACTGAAATCTAAATATATTATATCATATGACTTGTCATTATCTACTGCTTCATATACCTCTGAGAAAAAACTAAGCAAATTAGTAAGGCAAGAACGTCCCTGAGTGAATCCATGCTGAGAAGAATTTATTAAATTAAATGTATCTAAGTGGTTTCTAATTTTACTAGCAATAATTGACTCTAGTAGCTTTCCTATGATTGATGTAAGACTAATGGGACGGTAATTGGATGCTATTGATTTGTCACCTTTTTTGAAGATCGGAACTACGTTTGCAAGCTTCCAAGCTTCTGGAACTATACCTGTCTCCAATGACTTGTTAAATAAAAATGTTAATGGGTAACTTAACTCATCCCTACATTCTTTTAATACTCTAGCATATACCTCATCAGGACCAGGCGATTTATGAGGTTTCAGTCTGTCAATTTCCTTAACCCTTCTTTAGCGGCCTATGCGGTTTATTTATGTGTACCGCCCAGCGGGGTGTTTTTAGCCAAAATAGGGCTGTTTACGTGATCATTTTCATGCCTAAATAAGACCCAGAACGTAAAACAAGTATCTATCCCTGAAAGGGCATAAACAGAGCTTTCGAATGACACCATAACGATCCTTGTATGATGGATAGTTTTCTTGCAATAACCGTGCAACGCGAGTGCAAAAAGCAGGTAATTCGGTACTTTCGGTACATAATTGAGTATGTAGCGAGTGAGAGAGGGAGGAGGGAGCTGAGATTTGTGTCAGTAGGTTCGCCGCGGTGGTCTGGAGCAGTCATACGCTCGCTAGTCTCCTGCCACCACTTGTCTCTCTCTCTCAGCCACATTACGTGCTGAAATTGCCACTCGACCTATGTCGAGCGCCGCCACATAGTCCAGCTTTATTTAACTCGACTTAAGTGGTGAGCCGCTTTTTAAGGGTTAAGCACATCATTTCTACTGATAGTAACCGTACTTAACCTATTTTCTATACTATCGCTATATACCTTACGGACTTCTGGAAACTGTGCCAAATTTTCATTAGTGAAAACGGAAAGAAATTGACTATTTAATGTACTGCACATTTCTAAATCATTTTCTGTCATTTCTCCTATCGAAGTTTTAAGGGGACCAATTACATCTCTAACCTTGGATTTATATAGTTGGTAAAAAGCTTTAGGATTATTTTTTGAGTCATTGGCAACCTTAATTTCATAATTTCTTTTTTCTTTCCTAATATCCTTTTTTACCTGTCTTGATAGATTCTGATAGTAAGCAAGTAGGTGAATTTCGCCTTTTCTAATTGTTCTATATATTCCTCTCTTTTGTCCTAGAAGATCTAATAGTCTATTATTCATCCATTTGGGTTGGTTCTGTGTTGATCTAAATTTTCTTTTGGGGATGTATTTATTTTGTGCATTGAATACTGACTTGATAAAATTATCGTATGTATCTACCAAGGTTGACGTCTCTTCCTGACTTAAGATGACAGGTGCCTGAGAAGGGGTACACTCATTAGGACACCTGGATCGACTTAATTTTTTGACCATAGGGTCCGCTAATAGGGCTCTTCTTAACCCACCATAATTGGCTTTTCTAAAGTCAGGTATTAATGTTGTATTCTCTCTGGTATTACCTTTCCATTGTATATTAAAATACACAGAATTGTGGTCACTATTTCCTAGGTGGTCCCCTATCTCTACATTATTTACCATATGTTCATTGTTACTGAAAACTAAATCGAGAATATTATTACCTCTAGTCGGCGTATCTATGAATTGAAATAAAAAACTATCTTGTACTACCTCTATAAACTCCTCAGAATCAGAGTCTCCTATTTGATGCTGCCAATCTATATTCGGAAAATTAAAATCCCCCATAATGCACACATTGCTAAACCTTGATGCCATTTTAATTTCTTCCCATAATGACGTTCCGTCATTTCTACTCATATTTGGCGGTCTATACATAACTCCAATAACTATGGTCTCACTACCTTCGTTAACCTCTACCCAAACACTTTCATTATCGTTATTTAGTCTAATACCTGATTTAATACAGCTTTTTAATGTACTCCTGACAAACACTGCTATACCGCCACCCCTCTTACTTGTTCGGTCATATTTAAACAAACTATATCCTGGTATATAAAATTCTGCTAAAAAATGCCCGGTTTCTGTATTAATCCACGTTTCAGTTAGCGCTATTATGTCTATATTTTCTTTGCTAACAAGGGCTCTAAGTTCGTTCATTTTGTTACATAGACTCCTACAGTTTGTGTAATATACTCTCAATTTACTTCTTTTCTTTATACCTAATTTACCTTTGTTTTTAGCGACATTTCCATCTTCCGTTGCACCATCACTACTATCATTTGCATTATAGTCATCATTTTTAGCATGAGACTGAATATCCTTATCGCTTTCGCCTGACGCTAAAATTGTTCCATTTAACCTCTCATTTACACTCTCAATATTTCTGTTCAAAACCCCACAACCACCCTATCTAAAGAACTAGCTAATGTAGAAACCCCTAACCGTGATAGATGAACCCCATCCCTTGCGTACATCCCATCTCTCCCATAGAAACTATCCCAGTTATCAATGAATGGTATTGCTTTTTCTTTGCAATATTTCTCCAAACGGCAATTGACACCAATCGCCCTGGATGTCCATTCCTTGGGAACTCCTCTTCTGGGTAGGATACAATGTACTACAGGGATCCCTCCCTTCATCCTAACTTTATCTAACACATCCCGATACTGCTGCAGCAGTTCCTCACTTCTACCCTTACCAACATCGTGTGACGCATGTCCAGTGTGAGCATGCTGTACAGAACGCCTAGTCATGCCCCACTCTCGCTATGATCGTCAGGGCAGGAACTTTGGCTGTAGTCTATGTAGAGTTTCCTAACTTAGTTCATGTGAGCCGTTGTACTATAAGTAATATGAATATGTATTTTGTTTTCATCTGAGTCAACGAGTTCTATTTTATATCATTAGTTATAAGTATTGTGTGTAAAACTTATTTGTAATGATGGGAGAAGCGGCAGCCACAGTTGGGGGTCAGTGGGTGCGCCATGCGGGAGGTGGGCCTAACTCACTAGCACTAGCACCCCCCCCCCCCCCCCTCCCCCCTCCCCTCAGTGCTAGGAAAGCCTTTGTCTATCCCAGAGGAGAGAGAGAAATTACGTAATGATTGTCAGTGGGCGGTCCTTAGTAGTTCACGTTGGGCTCACTAGAGGGCCGAGTATAAAAAGGGAAGTCTAGCCATTTTTTGATCAGAACTCATTAGGCAGAGCGACTTCTCATTTCCCTTGCTAACTATATATATATTCTTCTGACTGATGTGAACTTTCTCTACTACCTTACATTCTTATCTCCTCTTTTCCCTACCCTTTTTAACTTCCATGGTCCCGTTGGTGCAGAGCTAGTCAGCCAACGTATTATCGCTTGAGTTCTCATGAGATACATGCCTATTAGATAGCCTATTTTGGAAGGGTTAACTTAGAATAGGATTGATTTATGTTTGTTGCACTTGTCTATGCATTTCCCTGTGTGTTATTATTATTATTCCTGTTTTCTGCTAGTCTAGGTAATGCTAGACTGGGGTAAGGCTTTTCTGTGTTACGAGTTGTTGTTTGATGCAGTGGTTTAAGCGATAAACCTGCATACTCGTTTCGGTTCAGTGAAGCCTAGGTTGTCTTCGCGGCTGACTGTGTTGAGTTAATAATTTACAGTGCGTGAGGGCAAGAGCCTAACCACCCTGTATTTTATTAACAGCTTGTTTTTACTTTGTCAAGGAGCCAGGAGAAAAACCAGATACAAGGGATCTGGATTTCTCAAAGTGCACTTGTTAGTGTTAACGTAATACTTTAAACAGTTGTGAGGACTTCGCTAGGCTACGAGCCGTTTTTGCTCAGTCACTGCTACCTTTTGCCCACAGTACCCCAGCTAGACTTTACTCGATTAGTAGATACAGAATAGTATTGAAGCTTTCCTTATGTATGATATTGTTTATGCACTATTGATTTCATGTGTTGCAAGCTTGGCTACTTTAGTGATTAGTGGCCCACGAGCACAATCCGAGTAGGCTATTGCCGTTGCATTTGCGGAGTACTTCTTTTTAATGTTTGCCATTTACTATTGCATATTCTTTTAATTATTCTTATGCCAATTTAAACCTTTAATAGTATTTAATTGCCAGTGTTTTTCTTATTGAATTACTGTTCAAAATCCGATACGTACTTCTTACGAGCATCCGAGAAGCATCTAACTTTTTTCAGAAGATTCCTTGCTCGATGCTTAAGGACTATTAATTAACGTAACGTAATAGTGCCGATCCGAAGTAGAGGGTGGAGGACTTCTTAAGTTCTTAGTCAAGGGTGGATTACTTCGGCTTCGGCCAACACTATTCTTTGGTGTTGTTGTTTCTTACTTCTTTGTTTGATTGTTGACCAGACTAGAGAATTCCTGTCTCTTTATTAGTCTGTTGTTGAACACTAGTACCGAGTTCTTGTATACCCCGTTATAGCAGATTGAACTCTGGAGGGTATTGGTGTTTTTTGTTCGGCTGGCAGTACTCAGGGGTTGGGATCGTGTGTTTCCGTTGTGGCAGCGAGCCGTATTCGAGTCCTGATTGAGAGCCCTTGTGTACCCGAGTGCCAGGTCGTAACAATCGTTACTCCCGGCACTGAGACAGATAATGGGGTTATCTCCACTATCTTCCAAGATGTGGTCCATCTTCTCTAAAACCCTCACGATTTTGTCACGAGAGAGAGAGAGAGAGAGTGAGAGAGATAAACAACACTATTAACAACATTCAAATGTTAAAGACGAGTTGGTTAAAATAGGCAATATTATATAGCATGCCAAATTTGCTAAGAGTTGTTAAACATTCAGTTGACTCTATTTTGATATTGAGAGGATACAAATACGAGAGTCAAACAAAGACGCATTATACTGAACGAGTAATGCAGTAGAAGAAAACATTCAACTGTCTGAACAAATTATTATAGTAATAATAATCAATAGTAGAAAAGGGAAAATAATACAGCGAAAAGGGAAGGGCATATTCTCTTACATAAAGGAAAAGTGTTTATCGAAATTAAAACTTGTAATTGACACAAACACAAGATAGATACTATCATAGTATTTGGTTTACGAAAATACCATGGTTGTGTCTAGGCATGACATTGTGGAAGACTAAGACATCATTACTAGAGATTTTCATTGCTGTTATGTTTCTTTGTACATATAATAGTCACTCCGCTTCTTATATTTTTCATCTTGTAGAAATGAGTAATAATACATCTTGGAAGTGCTATGGAAATAGGTAATTATATTTCTAAAAGGATGATGAAAATAAAAGCTAAATCAATATTATCCTGCATAAATATGCACGTTATACATTCATGATGAAAACAACTATTTGCATAACCACCTTTCAATTGAAAAACATATTTGTTTTTATCATTATATTTGACAAAATCAAAACATAAATAAATAAATAACTCATAATAGCTAAACCGTGAATATATTTGAATATTGACAAATATACAGCTACATGAGAACATAATAAATGTATCTTTAGTCATCCATTATAAATTAAATATATATACCGATTTAATTTGGTTTGGTATAAGATAAATACACTGTCCAGGAATAATAAAAACAATCAACAAAAATAATATCTAATACCTCCCCTTCACCTCCCACACATCTCACCCACCACTGACCTGCCTAGATGGCTTTAACACTTTGACTTTAACCCTTGTCTAGCGGCGGTGGACTTAAGTCGGGCTAGAGAACCAAGGACTATGTGGCGGGGCCCAACTTAAGTCCGTGTGCAATTTTTGAGCAATAATGGCTCTGAGAGAGAGACGAGCGATGGGAGGAGCGTAACTCGGCTCATGACCACTCGGCACGGGTCCCGCGTGACTACTGACGTTTACTCCACACACACCCACACTCACTGCCTCGCTATACAGGGAATTATGTAAGGAAATTACCTTATTTTAGGGATTTTGCACTCGTCTTCCATGATCGTTGCAAGAGAACGCGTGGTCGTAGAAGGATGGTTCTGGTGTCATTCGAAAGCTCAATTAAAGCCCTTTCAGGGATACATAATTGTATTACGCTTTGGCTCTTGTTTATGCATGAAAAAGAGCACGGAAACAAGGTCGTTTAGGGTAAAACCACCCGCTTGGCGGGTAGTAGAAGTTACTGACGGGCCCGCTCGTAAGGCGTTAAGTATTCAGAAAATTTGTTGGTCGGTTCAGATTATAAACTGTGTTTCTTTTCCTTGGTACTAAAATCTGGTGGTGGATGGTGTTACGACCGGCACTACGCAATAAACAAGGTCACTTAATAATGGACTAGATGATAGGCTATATCTGCAACAACGGTATGCTAATTCCAAACCCTCGAACTATTACGCCGGTGAACAAAACACTTAAACCCTCCAGTGTTAATCTACTGGATAACGGGGTATCAATTAACTGGGTTTTAGTGCACTTCTACAAAGGCTTTCCGGTGACGGCAAAGCCTACTCACAACAGGAGTACTTTACGTTAATAAAATGCTCTCAAGTAATAACAATGCTTAAATAAACTATAACAAGATTTAATAAAGGAGTATATGCTTACGTTAACTTTAGTGTGAGTCTGTACTCAACACTAAACTCTTCAATGCTCTATGAAAACACTGAAAGTCTAGTCCTACAGCAAACAGATATGGAATCTTCGGAAAACGTCTGATGCTCTAAGATGCTTGTTAATATAGAACATAAATAATGCAGGGGCAGGACACCAAAGCGTGTATCTTAAATACACCAATCCAGTTGTTACAAACATTTTATGAATGGAGGATGCCTTTAGGCACATGGACCTTTTTGTTTTATCTGTGTTTTTCCTTCCTCCGTTCATTGTCTCTTAAAAAAAAAAAAAAAAAAAAAAATAAGTAGGATACATATATATAAAACAAGGGAGTGCAACAACTCCGTGACAGCACTAATAATAGCCACTCAAAACAGTACTTCCTTAGCCAAAGTACCAGCCATACTGGGTTGTGCACCAAGCATCAACCTAGGCTAAAATAATACGTGAATAATTCCTAAAGCATGCACAGCTAAAGTTAATAAACACAATGCTGTCTTTATTACTAATAAAGTCTAGCAGCGGCATAAAAGGTACCAGGAGGCTAGGCAGAGCGCAAGCATGCTTGTAGCCTACTGTCTCCCCTTGAACTGATTTCCTTTATGTTACGTTAAGTGACTAGGAGGCTCTCTTGGTAAGTCCAGATCTCAAGTATCTGGTCTTACCCTGGCACTCCACAAAGGTCAACAAAATGAGGTAGCACGCATACAAGTAAGTGTAGGCAAAAGCTCTTCGCTTGTATACTGCTACACTCGCACAGGAAAAATATGCACAAAGGTTACAGACACCTAGCTCCGTCGAAGTCGTACAGGCTCTGACTTGCCATGTACATAACTCAGACAATGACTAAAGATACCCTCCACTGTCTAGCATTAAATAGTAACAAAGAACAACTCAATAATTAGAAGCACCCAATGATAATATGACTCATGTGACTGTGACTAATAATCCCTAAAGCTAGTGCAAAACATCAGAGCTGGGCACCACAAACAAAAAGTCAAGTCAGCAAACACAAATCAGCAAACCCAGAACATAACTTCAGCAAACACAAATGTGCAAACCTTGTGAAATTTCTAGTCCTCAAATGCAAATATGCAAACGCAAACCGGTTTTTTATTAATTTTAAATTTAAACTACAGAATCAAGGGTAAATCAATAAATTCAATCTCTAATGTCAATAAATATATATTTACTTAAATATAATGTTGCCCAACTTCCATGGACCTGAAGGATATACATACAGGCTTTTATAGCTTGGAAATTGCTGTAAATTGCCAAAACATTCCAGAACATCACCCACAGTGAAAGGGTTAATATATATAGCATAGGCCACTTAGTTTGTCCACATGGGCAGTAAAACGTTGGGGCAACTTGTTTATGGGGAGAGTGCTTCAGTAATAATCAGTATTCGCAATTCCGCACCATTCAGGAGGTACGGCGGATCACAGAGGTGCAAGGAGGCGATTTATTCGTGGTCCCCCCTTTGGGAATGGCAATAGGCTATATATGCCTAGATAGGTCTACTTTAGATAGATTAAGTCATTTAATAGAAAGTAGCCTAGGCCTATTAATTTTAATGCTCAGAATAAAGGCCTAGCTTCAGATCAAAATTTAATAAAATGTTATTGTAGGCTAAATTTAGTCTAGGCCTATATGATACTTTCAAAATTAACACTTTCTACTTGACACTAATAAAATGAGTGTGTGATTATAGGCCTAGGCCTATACATAGAAGTTAGAACATGCAATATTTAGCCTAGGCCTACATGCTTTGAGGCATTTTGATGGAATTAGTGACTGATTATAGCCTAGATCTAGGCCTAGGCTATATATTAAAGTTAGAACATGCAATATTTAGCCTACATGCTTTGAGGCATTTTGATGGAATTAGTGAGTATAGCCTAGACCTAGGCTATATATATAGAAGTTAGAACATGCAATATTTAGCCTACATGCTTTGAGGCATTTTGATGGAATTAGTGACTGATTATAGCCTAGACCTAGGCCTAGGCTATATATTAAAGTTAGAACATGCAATATTTAGCCTACATGCTTTGAGGCATTTTGATGGAATTAGTGATTATAGCCTAGACCTAAGCTATATATATATAGAAGTTAGAACATGCAATATTTAGCCTACATGCTTTGAGGCATTTTGATGGAATTAGTGATTATAGCCTAGACCTAGGCTATATATATAGAAGTTAGAACATGCAATATTTAGCCTACATGCTTTGAGGCATTTTGATGGAATTAGTGATTATAGCCTAGACCTAGGCTATATATATAGAAGTTAGAACATGCAATATTTAGCCTACATGCTTTGAGGCATTTTGATGGAATTAGTGACTGATTATAGCCTAGACCTAGGCCTAGGCTATATATTAAAGTTAGAACATGCAATATTTAGCCTACATGCTTTGCCTACCTGCTTTGAGGCATTTTGATGGAATTAGTGATTATAGCCTAGACCTAGGCTATATATAGAAGTTAGAACATGCAATATTAGCTCTGCAAAACATATATGTGAGAACTGGTGCTGGTAATACGACTGGCTGACTGGAAGTCGTATGCAGAACCAGAAGGGATAATTAATTGAATAAAGAGGAGAAGTATTGGAAAAGAAGAAGTTCAGAGAGAGAAGGAGTAGTACAGGGGGATAGATTGGGGACAGATTGCAAGGGACGTCTAGGACCAAGTACGCCATGCCAAGCTCTAAGGAGACACGCGGGCAGGAGCCCCCCAGCACCAACACTAGGACAGCGGCACCCAATAACAGACCACTACGGCATGAAAAGCAAGCGTCCTAGGACGCGCCAGGCCCGCCAGCCAATCTAGAGCGTGGAAAACCCCGCCCGAGCGAGGGAGGCACACGTACATACACACGCACAAAATACAACCTCGCTGCCTCCTCCGCTCTTTCTCTCCTTAACTTCACACTGCATATCTTATACTCTATCACTGATATAAAATACTTCCATGTGTCACAGACAAGAATAAAGACCACCACTGATCTGGGTGTGACTACATGAATACTAAGAAAGAAAGAACATCGTTCTACGATTATTATAGCCCATTTCACTGCCCTGGCGAGCGCTAGCGAGTACGAGCACAATCTGGCAAGCTGGCCAGCGTAACAATGGGTTACCAATAGCTTAGTGAATTTGCAAGAACAGCTGAGACCAACTGACGCAACCGGTATATACTGTACTTTGATTTCCCATGAAATGACTTCTGCTTCCGTGGCCTCGGAGAGTGCTGAAAGCATTACCGAGGTAATCCTTTCGGGCATGGAAGCATACATTCCATTTTCTTTCTCTCAGTCTAATGCAAAAAGATCTTGGTTTACTCACGCTTGTCTTACTGTTGTCTGCAATAAGGAGGAAGCATCCAAACGGTACCATGGCCTTCAAACTCAAGAATCTTATATTTCTTAAGTTTCTGCCCAGAATCAAGCCAAATCTGTTCTTCGATTCCCCAAATATTCTTTCATCAATAATTAATGCATTGAACTATCCAACTCAAGCTCTTCCCAAACCTTCTGGCATCTAGGCAAAAACCTCTCCAAAAAATGTTCTTCTTCGTGTTTCTTCTTTTCCACTTCGACTGCTTTGCCGTCACTTCTTCCTCTTACAAAAGCTGAAATCTTCGCTAACACTTTTGCTACAATCTCCACTCTGGATGATTCTAGTGCTATTCTTCCCTCTCCACCCCCCTCTCTCCTACTTATGCCAAACATTATAATCTCTTCCAAGGATGTACTTTCCACCGTCTCTGGGTTTCATACTAAGAAGGTATACCGTCCTGATGGTGTTCCTCCTGTTGTACTAAAAAACTGTGCTTCCTTGTTGACTCCCTGCCTAGGCAAACTCTTCCGTCTCTGTCTCTCCTCTAACATCTTCCCTTCTTGCTGGAAGTTCGCTCTCATTCAACCCGTCCCAAAGAAGGGTGACCGCTCTCAACCCTCCAACTATTATCCAATTGCTCTCTGTTCTTGCATCTCCAAAGTTTTTGAAACTATTCTTACCTCAAAATTTCTTAGGCATTTTTCTTCCCATAACCTACTCTCTGACCGCCAGTATGGGTTCCTTAACTGCGGGCATATCGCCACCATATTAGGGTTCATTCAGGCACTCCTGATTGATTAAACAAGTATCTGAATTAAATTAAATGTATTCAGCCAACAACTAGAGGAAAATAGCTTCAAAATGACACCAGAAAGAGCTTCGTAGCGCGCATATTTCACCCGCAGCGCTACCATGCATATTCGGTAATACTGAGCAATTATTGCAAATATCGCGCTGCATTTGCCTTTGGCAGCGCTGTATGGCGAAAGTATGGCTCATACTTATCAGAGCCTCGGTCCGCTGGCTGGAGATATGATTGGTGGCCTGCCGTGCTCCCGCTCATTCACAATCGATTCTACAGGCTTTAAGAGGCTTTAAATGCATGTAAATTGCTGTAAATTGCCATGGCGTTCCGAAACATCTCACGCAGCCAATGGGTTAAGGGCCGCTCTACTGGTATTCTTCTTTCTTATATTACTATAGTGTACTCTCAAAAGAACAAGTTGACGATATGCAACACAATCTAGATAAATTGTCATGTTGGGCCCAAATTTGGCAAATGAGTTTCTATGCGGATAAATGTAAAGTACTACATATTGGATACCTAAATGAGAAAGCAAACTATTCGATGAATGGCACTCAGCTTAAGAATGTAAACGGAGAAACCGATCTGGGAGTAACAATATCGAGTAACCTAAAACCGAGTCAACAATGTTCAGAAGTTGTTAAGAAGGCAAACAAAATTATTGGCTTTATAGGCAGGTCATTTGAGCATAAATCCAAAGAAGTTATCCTAACCATTTACAATTCCTTAGTCCGCCCTCTTCTGGAATACTGCGTTCAATCCTGGTGCCCTTATTACCAAAAAGATATAAACAAGCTAGAACGAATTCAACGTAGAGTTACCAAAATGATACCTAGCCTAAAGAACAAACCATACGAAGAGCGTCGTAGAGAATTAAATCTATTTCCTTTAACCCAGCGCAGATTAAGAGGTGACTTAATTCAAGTGTTCAAAATCATCAAAGGCATCGACAATATGAACTGTAGTAAGTACTTCACTATCGACCAATCTAATTACACGCGGGGAAATGGTTGCAAAATTATTGGTAAATCTTTTAACTCACACGAATCTAAGAATTTCTTCTTCAATCGAGTTGTCAACTTGTGGAATGGGCTTCCCCGAAACGTTATAGACTGCATCACCGTTGATTCATTTAAACTCCGCCTAGACAAATATCTCGCATCAAACCCGTGACTGACTGCGTTTGTAAATATATAACTTTATTTTATCCCCCCCTCAGTTACTAACCCATCTGTCCCCTACTAACTTCCTAATCCTGCCACGGACATTAGTTCCAGGGCAGTAATTTCCTTTCCAATGTTCCCTTACCCACTCTAAACCACTGTTTGGACACTTGATCCTCAGTGTTTTGGAGGACAAGCAACCTAGAAGGGTCACTAGATCTGTTGTTGCTTGATTTCCTTTGTACTCCTTTGTACTATATCTTGGTCATCTTCCATTCGGGACTTCGTTGAGACTTTTTTTGTTGCGCTAGACATATCAAATGCCATTGATAGAGTCTGGCACAAATCCCTCATTTCCAAATTACCCCTGTGACGCATGTCCAGTGTGAGCATGCTGTACAGAACGCCTAGTCATGCCCCACTCTCGCTAGGATCGTCAGGGCAGGAACTTTGGCTGTAGTCTATGTAGAGTTTCCTAACTTAGTTCATGTGAGCCGTTGTACTATAAGTAATATGAATATGTATTTTGTTTTCATCTGAGTCAACGAGTTCTATTTTATATCATTAGTTATAAGTATTGTGTGTAAAACTTATTTGTAATGATGGGAGAGGCAGCCACAGTTGGGGGTCAGTGGGTGCGCCATGCGGGAGGTGGGCCTAACTCACTAGCACTCCCCCCCTCCCCCCTCCCCTCAGTGTGAAAGCCTTTGTCTATCCCAGAGGAGAGAGAGAAATTACGTAATGATTGTCAGTTGGCGGTCCTTAGTAGTTCACGTTGGGCTCACTAGAGGGCCGAGTATAAAAAGGGAAGTCTAGCCATTTTTTGATCAGAACTCATTAGGCAGAGCGACTTCTCATTTCCCTTGCTAACTATATATATTCTTCTGACTGATGTGAACTTTCTCTACTACCTTACATTCTTATCTCCTCTTTTCCCTACCCTTTTTAACTTCCATGGTCCCGTTGGTGCAGAGCTAGTCAGCCAACGTATTATCGCTTGAGTTCTCACGAGATACATGCCTATTAGATAGCCTATTTGGGAAGGGTTAACTTAGAATAGGATTGATTTATGTTTGTTGCACTTGTATATGTATTTCCCTGTGTTATTATTATTCCTGTTTTCTGCTAGTCTAGGTAATGCTAGACTGGGGTAAGGCTTTTCTGTGTTACGAGTTGTTGTTTGATGCAGTGGTTAAGCGATAAACCTGCATACTCGTTTCGGTTCAGTGAAGCCTAGGTTGTCTTCGCGGCTGACTGTGTTGAGTTAATAATTTACAGTGCGTGAGGGCAAGAGCCTAACCACCCTGTATTTTATTAACAGTTTGTTTTTACTTTGTCAAGGAGCCGGGAGAAAACCAGATACAAGGGATCTGGATTTCTCAAAGTGCACTTGTTAGTTTTAACGTTATACTTTAAACAGTTGTGAGGACTTCGCTAGGCTACGAGCCGTTTTTGCTCAGTCACTGCTACCTTTTGCCCACAGTACCCCAGCTAGACTTTACTCGATTAGTAGATACAGAATAGTATTGAAGCTTTCCTTATGTATGATATTGTTTATGCACTATTGATTTCATGTGTTGCAAGCTTGGCTACTTTAGTGATTAGTACTCCACGAGCACAATCCGAGTAGGCTATTGCCGTTGCATTTGCGGAGTACTTCTTTTTAATGTTTGCCATTTACTATTGCATATTCTTTTAATTATTCTTATGCCAATTTAAACCTTTAATAGTATTTAATTGCCAGTGTTTTGCTTATTGAATTGCTGTTCAAAATCCGATACGTACTTCTTACGAGCATCCGAGAAGCATCTAACTTTTTTCAGAAGATTCCTTGCTCGATGCTTAAGGACTATTAATTAACGTAACGTAATAGTGCCGATCCGAAGTAGAGGGTGGAGGACTTCTTAAGTTCTTAGTCAAGGGTGGATTACTTCGGGTTCGGCCAACACTATTCTTTGGTGTTGTTGTTTCTTACTTCTTTGTTTGATTGTTGACCAGACTAGAGAATTCCTGTCTCTTTATTAGTCTGTTGTTGAACACTAGTACCGAGTTCTTGTATACCCCGTTATAGCAGATTGAACTCTGGAGGGTATTGGTGTTTTTTGTTCGGCTGGCAGTACGCAGGGGTTGATCGTGTGATTCCGTTGTGGCAGCGAGCCGTATTCGAGTCCTGATTGAGAGCCCTTGTGTACCCGAGTGCCAGGTCGTAACAAATGGCGACCTTGCTTAGGATTTTGTGAACAGTATAAATTTTTGCAGAGTTGTACAACATTTGTTTGTTTGTATTTTAGCGTGCATATTGAAGAATATTTTTTTGTATGGCAATTAGTAAAGCATTTAAGAGACTCCAGCAGTTAATTTAGTAATTAGTGCTTGCATAGGAAGTTTAACACTTTTGTCTCGAGATTTGTTTTGTGGACTTCAGTATGTCGTGCATTAGCACTGACGATGAGCGAGAGATGCCATTTGAAGGTGTGCCGTTAGTAACCAGTGAGGAGGATGCTAGAGTTTTTGTGAGTAAGCGGTACCACGTGACGGAGGAGAGGCTGACTGGGGTGGATGTTTGTGGCTTGCACCTGATAGCCAAGGTTTTGGGCATTTCCAATGTAGTAGGGATGTCCAAGGGGGAGCTGATTTCCTGGGTGATGCGTGGGCGACATGGGGTTTCGGAGGAGAGGGCGTTTGGGGGGATTCCTCCCCAGATCCCCTCTCACTCGACTCCCACAGTGCCATCCACTCAGTTACCGGAGGTTAGCACTCTCCCACAGAGGGATGAGAATTGGCAGATTGGAGTGCCCTCGGGTGGTGCACATGGTGGTTCCCCAGTTTTTGCCCCCCCTCCTTCAGTAGTGGCAGCTCCCTCTTCCTGCCTGTCTCCAGATATGGTATTTAGACTTGAGCTTGCTAAGATTGAGGCTAGGAAGCAGGAGAATGAGACCAGGAGGCAGGAGGATGAGACCAGGAGGCATGAGATTGAGGTTAGGAGGCATGAGGCTGAGCTTAGGTACGACTCGGAGAAATATTGTGATTTAGATAAGACTCTTGGAGAGTCGACAGGGACTCGGATGGGCCGTGAGGGCCAAGTAAGAGAACAGTCCTTGGCCCAATTAGTCAAATTGGTGCCGGTATTTAGTGAAACTGAAGTCACATAATTTTGTAATCGTTTTGAGAAGAAGTGTAGGGAGCATAATTGGCCTGAAGAGAAGTGGGCAGCTCTAGTCTCCTCAAGACTTACGGGTAAGGGTCTGAAGGGTTATGATGCACTGCCTTTAGAGTCTTGCATTGACTACCCAGAATTGAAGAGAGCTGTCCTACGGGCATACGAGTTGCAACCGGAAACATATCGATTGAAGTTTCGGGGTGTTACAAAGACTAGGGAGGCGACCTTTCTTGAACATGCCCGGGACTTAAAAGATGCACTTAAAAACTGGACACGTTCTGAGAAAGCTGAGACGGCAGAACAGTTGACTGAGCTGTTTCTGCTCGAGCAGTTTTATAAGTGTACTGGTGCAGAAATGACTTTAACTATTAAAGAAAAGAACCCAAAAACTCTACAGGAGGCAGCCGAGATGGCTGACCTCCGGCTATCACTAATTCGTGGGTGTGGGTCTGCCCAGCGTAGTAAGGCAGGTAACAAGGGGCGTGACGCCCCACCCCCCCGAGTTAGTGATATACCTTATGCAAACAAGTACAAGATCCATGATACCAAGACTGACCACAAGACTAGCACCGTCCCATTTAAGAAGGGGCAGGGCCCTTCCCAGTACCAAGGGAAGCCCAAAGGGGAGTTGGAGTGTTATCATTGTCATAAAAAGGGGCACTTTGCAAGAGTCTGTCCTAGCAAACCACCTACAGCAGCTGTGTCTTTGGCCTGCAACATTGGTGTTTCTCCGAAGTCATCTGAGTTTGCCCGGGGCAGTTCGTCCGAGGCTGAGGCACAGCCAATGCAGAAGCACCTGGGAGGCTCGAACCCTGCTCAGAATGTTTTTTGCGACCATAGAGGGCGGGGTTGCGTGATGTGGGCGGGGCGCAAGCATGGAGTAGAGGTCTTGCGTGATACAGGTGCTTCCCAGACTCTGATGAAAAACTTGACTGGCTACCCTATAAACGCGGCTCGGGTGGTAGTGGTGCAGGGTATTAATGCAACTCGGTCATACCCGCTGGTGCGGTTGGAGTTGGAGGTGGATGGTGTGCACGTGAATTGGATGTCGGGATTGTGGAGAAACTGCCAGTGGAGGGCGTCGACCTTCTTCTCGGCAACGACTTTGCAATGCCCGCTTCTGAGGTTCTACCCTTAGTCGTTGCCGAGAGGCCGGCCGACGTGAGTAGGGAAGAGCAAGAGTGGGTCGAGCGGTGCCAGACACAACCCATGGCGTGTGTTGTCACCCGAGCTCGGGCAGCTAAAGTGTCACAGCCTAGTCCTCCGTCTTCAGACCAGCGGAGGAACGATCAACAGGAGGAGGCTAAAGCTGGAGTTGGTTTTAAGAGTTTTGACTCGGCGGCTCTCCTGGGTGATTCAGTATTAGCACCATTACTTAATTCTGGAGTAGCCCCTGGGCCTGTCATCGAGAGTGACGAGGCTGGGCATGACGAGTCTCCACGACAGCAACGTTATGTACATCGAGAGAGACAGAGGGAGCAGCCCAGTATCGGGGAAGGTCATGCATTGCTCCGGGAGCAGTTAGATCGCTTGGCACCCTCAGATATACGTCGGTTGCAACTAGAGGACCCTGAGCTCCAAACATGTGCTAATGGAGCTGTAGAGCTCGACGAGGATGGCGATGCACAGCCAGGAGATTTGTTTTGTTTAGAAGGCATCCTCTATAGACGTTTTCAAGACCCTAAACGGAGTTGGCAAAAGGGGTCCGGAGTAGTGGACCAGTTGGTGGTGCCACGGGAGTGCAGGGATAGCCTACTGAGGTTGGCGCATGACATACCACTGGCAGGACATCAAGGGGTGCTTGAGCGGTGGCATGCTACACTTGAAAGCATGCTCAGGTGTTGTTGTGCTGACAGCGGTATGGGTTGGGAGTATGTGCTTGAGGGCCGTGAACGCATGCTTGGGAGTCTGGAGATGGCGGGTGGAAGTTTGACAGAGTCACAGGCTTTGATGAGGGACAGGTGTGATCGCAGGGTGAGGCTCCGGAAGTTCACTGTAGGACAAGAGGTATTGATTTTGTTGCCTTTGGTTGGTAACCCCCTCTCTGCGAAGTACACTGGACCTTGTGGAATTGTAGACAAAATTTCAGACTTAGATTGCCTTGTTGCCACTCCAGACAGGAGGAAGGAGAACTAGTTGTGTTACGTGAACCTTGTTAAAGAGTATGTGAGGCGCCCCTCTGAGCCTCTCACTGTCCCTGTGTTGGTTTGTTGCAGCCGTGGTGGAGAAGGAGAGGGGGACAGTCAAGCTTCAGAGGAGGATAGCTGGGATCAACATGTTTTAGCGGATCAGTGGGCGGGGAACACGAGCCTAAGGGCTGACGAGGCTATAGCTCATTTGCCTGAGCCGCAGTTTGATGCTATCCGTCAGTTGTTCGGTTCATACCCCACTGTATTTGCTGAACACCCAGGCCTCACTACTCAGGCTATGCATGATGATGACGTGGGGGACCATCTACCCTTTAAGTCAATCCCGTACCGTGTGCCCCCCATAAAACTACCAGCTCTGAGGGATGAGTTGGAGTATATGCTCGGTAGAGGGTTGATAGAGAAAGGCACAGTTAAGTGGACTTCCCCCGTAACACTGCAGCCTAAGCCAGATGGCAAGGTACGCTTTTGTATTGATTTCCGTAGGTTAAACGGTTTGACTCCAACTAACCCATATCCTCTTCCTCGGGTTGATAGTGTTGACAAAATTGGTAATGCTCGTTTTTTGTCTAAAGTAGATTTAGTAAAAGGTTACTGGCAAGTACCTTTGTCCGAGCGTGCTAAAGAGGTATGTGGTTTTGTTGTGGACGGGAGTACCTACCGGTGTAATGTTATGCCTTACGGACTTAAGAATGCACCAGCAACGTTTCAGAACCTGATGAATGAAATTGTAAAGGACATTCCAAATTGCACCGTATATTTGGACGATGTAATCATTTATGATGACGACTTTGAGAGCCATATTGAGCACCTTGTTCCGGAAACTTAGTGAAGCAGGTCTGGTAGAAAATTTGGCAAAGTGTGACTTCGTAAAAGCCACTGTGCAGTACCTTGGGTTTGTAGTGGGAAGGGGACAGGTGTGCCCTCCTCAGAACAAGGTACAGGCTATCAATAAATTTCTGCACCCAACAACCAAGAAGCAGATTATGAGATTCTTGGGTATGATAGGCTACTACAGACGCTTCATAAAAGGTTACTCAACGGTGTTGGCACCTCTCACAGATTTGTTATCTAAAGACAAAAGTTTTTGTGGGCACCTGAGTGTGAAAAGGCTTTCACTTTGGTGAAACATTTGCTATGTACTCACCCGATACTCAGGGCCCCAGACTTTAACAGGCCTTTTCAGCTGGCAACAGATGCTAGTGGTGTAGGGGCTGGTGCCGTCTTGCTACAGACAGACAATGAAGGTGTGGAACACCCAGTAAGTTTCTTTTCTAAGAAGTTCAATGCTACAGAATAGTATTGAAGCTTTCCTTATGTATGATATTGTTTATGCACTATTGATTTCATGTGTTGCAAGCTTGGCTACTTTAGTGATTAGTGGCCCACGAGCACAATCCGAGTAGGCTATTGCCGTTGCATTTGCGGAGTACTTCTTTTTAATGTTTGCCATTTACTATTGCATATTCTTTTAATTATTCTTATGTCAATTTAAACCTTTAATAGTATTTAATTGCCAGTGTTTTGCTTATTGAATTGCTGTTCAAATTCCGATACGTACTTCTTACGAGCATCCGAGAAGCATCTAACTTTTTTCAGAAGATTCCTTGCTCGATGCTTAAGGACTATTAATTAACGTAACGTAATAGTGCCGATCCGAAGTAGAGGGTGGAGGACTTCTTAAGTTCTTAGTCAAGGGTGGATTACTTCGGGTTCGGCCAACACTATTCTTTGGTGTTGTTGTTTCTTACTTCTTTGTTTGATTGTTGACCAGACTAGAGAATTCCTGTCTCTTTATTAGTCTGTTGTTGAACACTAGTACCGAGTTCTTGTATACCCCGTTATAGCAGATTGAACTCTGGAGGGTATTGGTGTTTTTTGTTCGGCTGGCAGTACGCAGGGGTTGATCGTGTGATTCCGTTGTGGCAGCGAGCCGTATTAGAGTCCTGATTGAGAGCCCTTGTGTACCCGAGTGCCAGGTCGTAACAAATGGCGACTTTGCTTAGGATTTTGTGAACAGTATAAATTTTTGCAGAGTTGTACAACATTTGTTTGTTTGTATTTTAGCGTGCATATTGAAGAATATATTTTTTTGTATGGCAATTAGTAAAGCATTTAAGAGACTCCAGCAGTTAATTTAGTAATTAGTGCTTGCATAGGAAGTCTAACACTTTTGTCTCGAGATTTTTTTTGTGGACTTCAGTATGTCGTGCATTAGCACTGACGATGAGCGAGAGATGCCATTTGAAGGTGTGCCGTTAGTAACCAGTGAGGAGGATGCTAGAGTTTTTGTGAGTAAGCGGTACCACGTGACGGAGGAGAGGCTGACTGGGGTGGATGTTTGTGGCTTGCACCTGATAGCCAAGGTTTTGGGCATTTCCAATGTAGTAGGGATGTCCAAGGGGGAGCTGATTTCCTGGGTGATGCGTGGGCGACATGGGGTTTCGGAGGAGAGGGCGTTTGGGGGGATTCCTCCCCAGATCCCCTCTCACTCGACTCCCACAGTGCCATCCACTCAGTTACCGGAGGTTAGCACTCTCCCACAGAGGGATGAGAATTGGCAGATTGGAGTGCCCTCGGGTGGTGCACATGGTGGTTCCCCAGTTTTTGCCCCCCCTCCTTCAGTAGTGGCAGCTCCCTCTTCCTGCCTGTCTCCAGATATGGTATTTAGACTTGAGCTTGCTAAGATTGAGGCTAGGAAGCAGGAGAATGAGACCAGGAGGCAGGAGGATGAGACCAGGAGGCATGAGATTGAGGTTAGGAGGCATGAGGCTGAGCTTAGGTACGACTCGGAGAAATATTGTGATTTAGATAAGACTCTTGGAGAGTCGACAGGGACTCGGATGGGCCGTGAGGGCCAAGTAAGAGAACAGTCCTTGGCCCAATTAGTCAAATTGGTGCCGGTATTTAGTGAAACTGAAGTCACATAATTTTTTAATCGTTTTGAGAAGAAGTGTAGGGAGCATAATTGGCCTGAAGAGAAGTGGGCAGCTCTAGTCTCCTCAAGACTTACGGGTAAGGGTCTGAAGGGTTATGATGCACTGCCTTTAGAGTCTTGCATTGACTACCTCGAATTGAAGAGAGCTGTCCTACGGGCATACGAGTTGCAACCGGAAACATATCGATTGAAGTTTCGGGGTGTTACAAAGACTAGGGAGGCGACCTTTCTTGAACATGCCCGGGACTTAAAAGATGCACTTAAAACTGGACACGTTCTGAGAAAGCTGAGACGGCAGAACAGTTGACTGAGCTGTTTCTGCTCGAGCAGTTTTATAAGTGTACTGGTGCAGAAATGACTTTAACTATTAAAGAAAAGAACCCAAAAACTCTACAGGAGGCAGCCGAGATGGCTGACCTCCGGCTATCACTAATTCGTGGGTGCGGGTCTGCCCAGCGTAGTAAGGCAGGTAACAAGGGGCGTGACGCCCCACCCCCCCGAGTTAGTGATATACCTTATGCAAACAAGTACAAGATCCATGATACCAAGACTGACCACAAGACTAGCACCGTCCCATTTAAGAAGGGGCCGGGCCCTTCCCAGTACCAAGGGAAGCCCAAAGGGGAGTTGGAGTGTTATCATTGTCATAAAAAGGGGCACTTTGCAAGAGTCTGTCCTAGCAAACCACCTACAGCAGCTGTGTCTTTGGCCTGCAACATTGGTGTTTCTCCGAAGTCATCTGAGTTTGCCCGGGGCAGTTCGTCAGAGGCTGAGGCACAGCCAATGCAGAAGCACCTGGGAGGCTCGAACCCTGCTCAGAATGTTTTTTGCGACCATAGAGGGCGGGGTTGCGTGATGTGGGCGGGGCGCAAGCATGGAGTAGAGGTCTTGCGTGATACAGGTGCTTCCCAGACTCTGATGAAAAACTTGACTGGCTACCCTATAAACGCGGCTCGGGTGGTAGTGGTGCAGGGTATTAATGCAACTCGGTCATACCCGCTGGTGCGGTTGGAGTTGGAGGTGGATGGTGTGCACGTGAATTGGATGTCGGGATTGTGGAGAAACTGCCAGTGGAGGGCGTCGACCTTCTTCTCGGCAACGACTTTGCAATGCCCGCTTCTGAGGTTCTACCCTTAGTCGTTGCCGAGAGGCCGGCCGACGTGAGTAGGGAAGAGCAAGAGTGGGTCGAGCGGTGCCAGACACAACCCATGGCGTGTGTTGTCACCCGAGCTCGGGCAGCTAAAGTGTCACAGCCTAGTCCTCCGTCTTCAGACCAGCGGAGGAACAATCAACAGGAGGAGGCTAAAGCTGGAGTTGGTTTTAAGAGTTTTGACTCGGCGGCTCTCCTGGGTGATTCAGTATTAGCACCATTACTTAATTCTGGAGTAGCCCCTGGGCCTGTCATCGAGAGTGACGAGGCTGGGCATGACGAGTCTCCACGACAGCAACGTTATGTACATCGAGAGAGACAGAGGGAGCAGCCCAGTATCGGGGAAGGTCATGCATTGCTCCGGGAGCAGTTAGATCGCTTGGCACCCTCAGATATACGTCGGTTGCAACTAGAGGACCCTGAGCTCCAAACATGTGCTAATGGAGCTGTAGAGCTCGACGAGGATGGCGATGCACAGCCAGGAGATTTGTTTTGTTTAGAAGGCATCCTCTATAGACGTTTTCAAGACCCTAAACGGAGTTGGCAAAAGGGGTCCGGAGTAGTGGACCAGTTGGTGGTGCCACGGGAGTGCAGGGATAGCCTACTGAGGTTGGCGCATAACATACCACTGGCAGGACATCAAGGGGTGCTTGAGCGGTGGCATGCTACACTTGAAAGCATGCTCAGGTGTTGTTGTGCTGACAGCGGTATGGGTTGGGAGTATGTGCTTGAGGGCCGTGAGCGCATGCTTGGGAGTCTGGAGATGGCGGGTGGAAGTTTGACAGAGTCACAGGCTTTGATGAGGGACAGGTGTGATCGCAGGGTGAGGCTCCGGAAGTTCACTGTAGGACAAGAGGTATTGATTTTGTTGCCTTTGGTTGGTAACCCCCTCTCTGCGAAGTACACTGGACCTTGTGGAATTGTAGACAAAATTTCAGACTTAGATTGCCTTGTTGCCACTCCAGACAGGAGGAAGGAGAACTAGTTGTGTTACGTGAACCTTGTTAAAGAGTATGTGAGGCGCCCCTCTGAGCCTCTCACTGTCCCTGTGTTGGCTTGTTGCGGCCGTGGTGGAGAAGGAGAGGGGGACAGTCAAGCTTCAGAGGAGGATAGCTGGGATCAACATGTTTTAGCGGATCAGTGGGCGGGGAACACGAGCCTAAGGGCTGACGAGGCTATAGCTCATTTGCCTGAGCCGCAGTTTGATGCTATCCGTCAGTTGTTCGGTTCATACCCCACTGTATTTGCTGAACACCCAGGCCTCACTACTCAGGCTATGCATGATGATGACGTGGGGGACCATCTACCCTTTAAGTCAATCCCGTACCGTGTGCCCCCCATAAAACTACCAGCTCTGAGGGATGAGTTGGAGTATATGCTCGGTAGAGGGTTGATAGAGAAAGGCACAGTTAAGTGGACTTCCCCCGTAACACTGCAGCCTAAGCCAGATGGCAAGGTACGCTTTTGTATTGATTTCCGTAGGTTAAACGGTTTGACTCCAACTAACCCATATCCTCTTCCTCGGGTTGATGATAGTGTTGACAAAATTGGTAATGCTCGTTTTTTGTCTAAAGTAGATTTAGTAAAAGGTTACTGGCAAGTACCTTTGTCCGAGCGTGCTAAAGAGGTATGTGGTTTTGTTGTGGACGGGAGTACCTACCGGTGTAATGTTATGCCTTACGGACTTAAGAATGCACCAGCAACGTTTCAGAACCTGATGAATGAAATTGTAAAGGACATTCCAATTTGCACCGTATATTTGGACGATGTAATCATTTATGATGACGACTTTGAGAGCCATATTGAGCACCTTGAGACCTTGTTCCGGAAACTTAGTGAAGCAGGTCTGGTAGTAAATTTGGCAAAGTGTGACTTCGTAAAAGCCACTGTGCAGTACCTTGGGTTTGTAGTGGGAAGGGGACAGGTGTGCCCTCCTCAGAACAAGGTACAGGCTATCAATAAATTTCTGCACCCAACAACCAAGAAGCAGATTATGAGATTCTTGGGTATGATAGGCTACTACAGACGCTTTATAAAAGGTTACTCAACGGTGTTGGCACCTCTCACAGATTTGTTATCTAAAGACAAAAAGTTTTTGTGGGCACCTGAGTGTGAAAAGGCTTTCACTTTGGTGAAACATTTGCTATGTACTCACCCGATACTCAGGGCCCCAGACTTTAACAGGCCTTTTCAGCTGGCAACAGATGCTAGTGGTGTAGGGGCTGGTGCCGTCTTGCTACAGACAGACAATGAAGGTGTGGAACACCCAGTAAGTTTCTTTTCTAAGAAGTTCAATGCTACAGAATAGTATTGAAGCTTTCCTTATGTATGATATTGTTTATGCACTATTGATTTCATGTGTTGCAAGCTTGGCTACTTTAGTGATTAGTGGCCCACGAGCACAATCCGAGTAGGCTATTGCCGTTGCATTTGCGGAGTACTTCTTTTTAATGTTTGCCATTTACTATTGCATATTCTTTTAATTATTCTTATGCCAATTTAAACCTTTAATAGTATTTAATTGCCAGTGTTTTGCTTATTGAATTGCTGTTCAAATTCCGATACGTACTTCTTACGAGCATCCGAGAAGCATCTAACTTTTTTCAGAAGATTCCTTGCTCGATGCTTAAGGACTATTAATTAACGTAACGTAATAGTGCCGATCCGAAGTAGAGGGTGGAGGACTTCTTAAGTTCTTAGTCAAGGGTGGATTACTTCGGCTTCGGCCAACACTATTCTTTGGTGTTGTTGTTTCTTACTTCTTTGTTTGATTGTTGACCAGACTAGAGAATTCCTGTCTCTTTATTAGTCTGTTGTTGAACACTAGTACCGAGTTCTTGTATACCCCGTTATAGCAGATTGAACTCTGGAGGGTATTGGTGTTTTTTGTTCGGCTGGCAGTACTCAGGGGTTGGGATCGTGTGTTTCCGTTGTGGCAGCGAGCCGTATTCGAGTCCTGATTGAGAGCCCTTGTGTACCCGAGTGCCAGGTCGTAACACCCCCCTTCGGTTTTTATCCCTTCATCTGTGCCTTTGTCTCTAATTTCTTTTTCGGCCGTTCCATAGCTGCAGTTGTGGACGGCCACCGTTCACTTCCTCAACCTATCAACTTCGGTGTTCCTCAGGTTTCTGTCCTGTCTCCAACTATCTTCCTATTATTAATTAACGACCTTCTCAACTGCACCTCCAGTCTCATTCACTCATATGCGGATGACTCTACATTACACTATTCAACTAGTCTTCCACCACCTCATTTAAAGCAGGAACTCCAAAACTCATGTAAGGAGGCCATAAAACACCTATCTTCTGCTCTCTGTATTATCTCTAATTGGGGCAGAGAAACCGTGTTACTTTCAATGGTTCCAAAACTCAAATTATCCATCTGTCTACTCGTCACCCCCTTCCAGAAAACTATGACCTACTCTTCAACAACATATAGATTAACCCACTGAACCCCAGCTAGTTTAGAATAAATGTACATCGAGAGACCAGCTGATTTGGCCTTTTTTTTTTTTTTTAATAGCTTAAATAGGTGAGAAATGAAGAATAACACACAAAAACACTCACCTCGGTCATTTGGGGGTCCTATGGGGGGGTTGGGGGGAGGGGGGGCCAGCCTCAGTCATCAGCTGATGCCGGGCGGCCTTTAAGCTTCCCACCCGGCTAGACATAGCTGAGCGCGGCAGCATGGCAGATGTACGATGCATCCAATTTTCGAGTGACGGTTATTTATACCACCCGAGCATCATGTGTGCCTTCATAGTTCAGATATTAGCAACATGTATCACATATTGTCATTGTAAGTAAAGTTACAGTGTGATAAGTGCATAGATTCTAGTTTTATAAATGTCGAGGGTGTGGCAAGACTCGCACGTGTTGTGGTTACCATAACGACTGGCGGGCTGGCGGCCACCTTGTTCATGCACTCACGCACGTACACACTACCAGCTGAATGATACCAGACTTAGCCTTCACTCACTCTCACTTTTATTATGCCTCTCTCACGTACTCTGTTTATTGATTTTATACTTTAATGTATATTTTATAGAGAGAATATGAGTGTTACACATTTTTTTTAGGCACCTTTGACTTAGAAATATGGGTTTTGACGTATTCTTAGTGGGGAGACAGGGGAGGTGGTGGTGAAGGCAGGGAAAGGACCAGTGTACATATAAACTTGCTGTGTACGTAACATGACACACTATCTCGTCTCTTCTTAGCCCTACCATGACCTGGCGGAATTTTGAGGAATGCCATGGGGTCTGGGTCATCCTCCTCCTCTTACCCACTTGGTGGGGAGTCAACTATGTTATGGGAAGCGTTAGGGGAGCGATAAACATAGCGAGGCGACGAGGTAAACAAGGTTACTGGGCCGGGAGGGAGGTGGGAGGCTGCCCAGTCCTTCCACTCCCGTGATCTCTCCCCCCACTCCCCACTGCGGCGGGACTTGGGTATTGCCAATTGATAAGTATTGCCACTGTTGGGCAACATCATAAGGTATATCCCATATGAATTTGAACCCTCTAGCTACCATAGGATAAGAATAAATAAGCACAAAATTGGCGGATAAGTGGGTAAGCTGGCTTTCCCCATCCACCCTTACTCACCCGCGCGGATGGGCTAGGGGGTTGCGCGTACCGCCAGTGTTCGGCAACATCATAGGGTAGTTTCCCATACCATCCTCAACCCTCTAGGTACCATAGGACAAGAGTAAATAATTTTGAAGTAGCGGACGCAACGTTTGCGGCGCGGGGGTTTAGCGTTACATACATTGCCGACACATACGCTGTGGCGCTGGGGTCCCTTCATCTTCTCAAAATATTCTCGGTGTCTCTTTTTCTTCTTATCTCCCTTGGGATGATCAAATTACCACTCTTGCTAAAACAGCTCCACAGGAGCTGGGTGTGCTCAACTGCCTCTGGGGGTTCTTTACCCCTGCGCAGCTTCTTGCTCTGTACAGGGGCACAGTGTGTCCATGTATTGAGTATTGTTCACACTTCTAGACAAAGTAGAACATAATTACATTCCGTCTTATTAACTCACGTAACTCACCAATTCTCTACAGTCTCTCTTCGCCGCAATGTTGCATCTCTCTCACTATTCTACTGCTATTTCAATAATCAGTGTTCCTTAGAGCTCTCTCAGTGTATACCACCCCCTATTCGTAGAGCATGTAGCACCCGTCTTGTAGCACAATTCCACCCCTACTCTGTGCCACTCTCCAACCCAAGAGTGAAGCGTTTAGATTAATTTAATGATTACATCATATTCTTGATCTTTGTTGTGTTTCATACATTTAATCTTAGACAAGACTCTCTCCCTCGCTCCACTAAATACCGTTGTGTATATTTATATTTCTATGGGTCTTAAGCATCATATTTATGTATGTGCCAAAGCTATAAGAAGAAACCCAAGGAATACCTTGTCAAATTATACATAAACATAAATCGGGAACGAACATGAGAATACTGAAAATGTTCATACTGAGAGAGGGCATTTTATCTTCGACAATTGAGGAGGGAACGAGAATGAGGATAATTATGAGATGTATCAAGTAGCACTAGAAATGAAAATGTAGGTTAATTTGAGAGTTGGTGTGTCGTTTTGTGTTTGGTTGTGCTATTCTTAAATTAAATAATAACCAGAATGTTTCACTGATAAAGAAGTGATTAATAAAACATGGGTATGGTGTTCCTATAATATATATATATATATATATATATATATATATATATATATATTTGTATGTAATATGGCTTTGTATTAATTAACCATAATGATTATACTATACATCAAAATAATTAAGACGCAATAAGCTACTATAATGTTTAAAGTAACATAATAATATAATATATTTTGGCAATTATGCTACACTAACTTTTATTTAACAATCATAAAATTGTAGTATTGCCATTTGATTTCGTGTGATTATTAATGACGTTACAGTATGTTGCTTAGTTCATTTTAGGACTAAATCAAATATTAAGATATACATCTTTGGTAATACTAACCACAGTTAAGACAGCATAACACTTAAACTAATGGAATTGTACTTATGTTCAATACAATCAAGATTACCGTAGCGTGTCCAATGTAAGTGATCTAGCTCGATACCATAGTCTATTAACCCAGACCGATAATGATCCCTGAGTGGTGGTGGTGGTGGTGGTAGTAGTGGTGGTGGTGGTAGTGATGGTGTTGGTGGTAGTGATGGTGTTTGTTGTTGTGGTGGTGGTGGTGGTTGTGGTTGTGGTGGTGGACAGTTTAGATGGTAGTGGTGTTTGTGGTACCGAATAGGTTAATCTGATTGTGGTAGACACATATGATAGTGGTGGTGGTAGTAGTGTTTTTTTTTTTTTTTAAAGACCTCCGTCTACGTATTGTGAAAAACCTGTTATCCTCCGGCAAATTGTCGGGTTGAGTGAGTGAAGGGGGGGACAGTGAATGAAGGAGGATACATGTTTTTCATAATACGTGTTGCTAGCCCTAAACGCGCGAGCAACTGAGGCTTTCAACCATCCGACACATCCCCTTTTATTTATGTGCATCACACATGTTAAATACAAATAAAGTTTATGTTTTGTTTTACCCTACTGTGGAAAGACTACGGTTACACAACTGCTGCCCGGGACTCACACAGTGGCATCACCCAGTCCAGTCAAACTGAGCTCATGACGCTGGTGGCATTGCTCAGGAGGATAGCCATCCCTAGTCTTTGCTTGAGCCAGAGGGTTTCCCAGGGTTCTCCTTAAACTTCTCTGATTTTACGGCCTATTTCATTCACCATCTTAAGGGTGGTAGGGCCGAAGACTCCTTAAGTTTCGAATGCCAGGGGCTCGAACTGATGATTTCTGGCGATGGCTTGATATTTTTCTCGCTTTTTATTTTCTGCTATCCGGGCGGCTTCACCTGCTTCGTCGGCATATCTGACGATGTTGGTTGTGGAGAAAGTGTCAACACATGTGGCATCCCACACCAGGCACCGGCCATTCTTGTAAGGGAAAGTGGTCATCCCATCTGGCCGTTTGCCGTCTTCTCTGTGAAGTCCATGTGGTTCGAGGATTGATGCACGGTTAGCACTCTGCAGGGCCCGTTTTATGACATCATTTAGTGCAGTGTCTTGGCAGGCGGCCTGTGTTGTAATTACATGACAAGACATGGTGACCTTGAGCATCCATCCCCCCACCACACTTGCAAGTATGTGGGTGACAAACTGCCGCACCCACTCTGAGCGCGATGGCAACCCGGAGCGCTTCAGCATCCAAGTGAGTTCCAAGAGGTGGGATGGGGAGGAAATGTGGTGGATATTGCAGATGGTAATGATGGTTGTGGTAATTAATTGGTTGGTCTGGTTATGGTGGACATGGAAGATTATAGTGGTGGTGGTGGTGGTGGTGGTAATAGTTGTTTGGGTGGAAAGGGGAGATGGTAGTGAAGTTGAAGAAAATAATACCGACTGAAAGAATTGAATGAGGTGAAATAAATGAAAATACTGGATTCAGAACATATGGTTTATGAGGGTACAGTAGTGGTGGGCGAATACACCCATTTTAGGTAATCACGATTACTGATTACTTTTGCGAAAGTAATCGATTACTTGACCGATTACTTTGGATTTTCCCATTTTACCTTCCTTCTGTTATTTTGTTTAACCATCAAGATTATTACAAAGGTACTAAACCATCCCTGAAATTCACTTCACGATGAGCATACCTCATTTATTGGCTGTGATTGATTGATTGACCATATATATATATATATATATATATATATATATATATATATATATATATATATATATATATATATATATATATATATATATATCAATAGTGAGCAATACTTTTGGAGGGAGTAGGTTGATGGAATATAAAAGAGGGATACTAATAAAACCCTTGAAATAACTTTAATTTGTCTTGAGTAATCACTTAATGGATTCGATTACTCACAAAATAATCGATTACAATATTTGTTTGACAAGTAATCGAAGTAATCGATTACTAGTAGTCGATTACGCCCACCACTAGGGCGTAGACAAGTATATCTGGAAGGAAAATTATAGGTAACATATGGGTATAACGTGTGTATAAATGAATGTTTGTATGTGTGTGTGCGTGTGCGTATGTGTTGAAAACAATTTGTTATTGTTATTGACTCGTAATGCTATAGAGGCCGTACAAAACATTGCCAATAAAGTAATAATATAAAGCACGGGTATAAAATTCCCAATACATGTTGCTCTACAAGCCAATAATCCCGGTTAGCTCAGTCAGAAGGGGAAGGTATCGACAAATACTGTATATTATTTATGTTAACCCCTCTCTCTAGTTTCTCTCTCTCTCTCTCACACACATACACATACATTCAATCATGTACACTAAAATCTGGTATGCTGTACACACATTATACTCTTACTAGCATTAAGTACAGGACTTAATTACGGTAGAGAGAGAGAGAGATAAAGAGACTGCAACATTATTTCCGTTGTCATCTTATTTTAAAACAATCGACAAACATGCATTTTTGGTATTATCTAATGCGGCCTTCAGTTACGTCCCTGTTTCCCTTGTTGCTTCAGTGACTGCTGTTGTTCCTTCCACCTTATGCATCCTGTTCACATTTCCGTTCTATATTAACTATCTAGTACTGTACAAATAACAAGACATATAACGCACATGAAAATAGGCTGTAAATTCAGACCTCTTTCACTGTTGCTAGAGATAATTATTGGTTACAAATATGATAATTACCGGTAGTTAAAGTTATATAGGGTGCACTATCTTTTGAGCATCATTTTATCTCTCTATCAGTGTTGACTTACTTCTTTAACCTTCTCACCTTCACCTACTTATGCACCGCGTATCACTCCACTTAGTATACCCTACCACCACCACCCTTCCCTTAACCTTCTTCCACCCCACCACCCTCCTTCACACCTCATCTCTTTCTGCACTTCCACCACCATCACCACCACCACCACCACCAAACAGCCTCTTCCGCCCCATATTTCTCTACCTTTGCTGACGGACCAATATTCCAAGTTTTGGGGTCACAATTCTGGCACCATATTGGTGGCTTTCATCGCCCTTAACGCGGATGTTGGTTGTCTGGCTGGTGTCCGGTGAAGGCTCTCAAGTTTAATGCACTTTTATAGGGGTGTCTGTCTTCATCGTTCGCTCCAGATTTAGTCTTAAATCCTTTCACGCACATATGACACAGAGGTTGCCAGATTAGCAATAAGAAATAGAGTTCTCTCACTCTTATAATTACCTCTCCAAAATTAGTTTTCTGCCCACAGCTAACTCAAAGACAACTGCAGAGGTTGAAGTAACTAAACTAAAGGTTTCTAAATACCCCTGATGATAACAAAGGCTTTAAAGTACCCTAATAGGCCTAAAATCGCGTCATATGTCGGAGAGGGTTAAGCCGCCCATACACTTGCAGGCCTGGCCTGTGCGGCCAACGAAAAGGGGTGGAACATCGTCCGCCGGACCAGACCCACACACACGGACCGCTTCACGAAAATACACAGTATACGTCGGACCACCGTGTCGATAACATGAGTCGGTTGTCCGATAAGGAGTTCTTGGCGATGGCTCCATGTGCAGTGCATTGCACAAACATCGTAAATTAAAAAAGATAGATAGACAGACAAGTAGATGGATAGATAGGTAGATAGATAATTGGGTAGATGTATAGATAATTAGATAGAGGTTGATTTATAGATATATAGATAGATAACTAGATAGATAGATTAATAGGTCGAAAAATGTATAGAGAGATAGACAGTGTAAGTCTGTAAGACTTACACTGTAGATATATAGATATATAGATACACTGATAGATAGATATATTATATAATTAGATAGATAGATGGATATCAGAATACTACCAAGTAATTCTCATGTTCGCCTAAGTATATTCTACCCAAACCAGAACCCCATTATAATTTCACATAGGCCTAGTGAGGAGAGAGTTCAGTACTACAGCGCCTTGGGCCTTGGGCTTGATAAAACTCGAGAAAGCTAACTACTCCTTTAATAAACCAAAGTAAATGATAGATAGAAAGGTAGGTAGGTAGGTAGGTAGGTATAGGTAGGTAGATAGATAGATAGACAGATAGAACGACAGATAGGGACAGATAGGCAGATACATAGATAGATAGATAGATAGATAGATAGATAGACTGAGACAGACAGATAGAATGATCGATAGATATGGATAAGTGGGTAAAATTACAAATATGTAGAAGGTGAAGAGACAGATAAAGAGAGAATGGTTCGATCCAAACAAAAATTGATAGACAAAAGGATGGCTGGTATACCTCGTCTGCACCAGGCACCTGCACCAGATCTTTTTCAATGCCTCAACTGTAGTCAGCTCTTTTATAAATAAACTTCGCATATTGTTTACCTTTTTTCCACCACCTCACTGTTTGCATCAACTGCTTTTTCTTTTAGTTTTTCAGGAAGCGGCTATTATGCCCGGGTTTTCATATATATATTTGAATATGACTTGTCTTTTATATTCCACACGCATGGATGAGTTTTATAGTTCTATAAAGTCATACCAAAAACCTTTGTCTACCCAAACGTCAGACATTGACAGCGAGACTGGCGAGCTAGGGGCGGACCGCGCCTGAACTCGCCCACATACACGCAGGCGGCAGGCCACAACGGACAGAATATTCATGCGCCAACTGATTTTCATCCGGCCGCTGCGACAGGTCTGGCTGGATGAAAAACACCCCCATACACACAGAGGCCGCCTCTAGCCCCGCCCCTTTTCGTTGGCCGGACAGGCTGGGCCTGCAAGTGTATGGCCGGCTTAAAGTTGAAGATTATGCAGCCAAAGAGGGGATACCGGTCTAGTTATTAATGTCCCAAGAGCTAACCAAAACAAGATCGTAAATCCTGAGGGGGTCAACATCTGACTCCCTCGCTACCTGACTTTTATCATGAAGGAAAACATATCAGGACCTCGTTCTCCCAGGATCTGGTTGACATAGCTGCTACTCTTAATCAACACTTTTCTTCTGTATTTAATACTGCCAGTAACCAAAACGTGCCACAAGAAAATAATCAGACATGTAACTATGTTCTTCAAGATTTTATTATTACCCAGTCAGAAGTAATTACAAAAATCGACTCACTTCATGTCAATAAATCTCCTGGGCCGGACATGTTTATCCCTAAAATTCTTAAATTAGTCAAAGAAGAAGTTGCATGGGCACTAACCATAATACTAAATATGTCACTTAAACAAGGACATGTACCCACCGACTGGAAGACCGCTAATATAACACAGATATTTAAAAATGGTGACAAAACACTACCAAATAACTATAGGCCGATTAGCTTAACTTCCGTAATTGGAAAAATGTGTGAATCAACCATAAGGGATAAAATCGTATTATTCCTTGAGAACAATAACCTCATTAACAATAGTCAACACGGATTGAGAGCAAAAAGATCATGCCTAACTAATTTAATAGAATTTTATGACTGCCTATACAAACTAAATGACTTCACCAAAAGCCTCGACATAGTGTATCTAGACTTTCAAAAAGCCTTCGACAAGGTCCCGCACGATAAATAATTACAGAAAATAAGAGACATAGGAATACAGGGCAAAACGTATGATTGGATTAAAAACTGGCTAAGTGAAAGAAAGCAAAGAGTAGTTATCAACGGTGTGGAATCAACATGGAGCCAAGTAACTAGTGGAGTCCCCCAAGGCTCAGTATTGGGACCAGTGTTGTTCATAATATATATCAATGATCTAGATAATGGCATAAATAATCTAATTTCCAAATTAGCGGATGACACGAAGATAGGTAATGCAATCATTTCCGAAGGTGATAGAATAAACCTTCAAGCTGATCTAAATAAAGTCACAGAATGGTCGGAGAAGTGGAAAATGCCGTTTAATGTAAATAAATGTCAGATATTGCAAATAGGTTCTAAAAACAATAAATATGCATACTACATGAATGAATAAAAAATAAAAAATGTAACACAAATAAAAGACTTGGGAGTGCTGATAAACGAAAACTTAAAATCTTCCAATCAATGCACAGCGGCTGCAAACAAAGCAAACAGGGCACTAGGTTTCATCAGAAGAAACTTCCACTATCACAGCAAATACATAGTTTTGCCCTTATACAAAAGTATGGTGAGACCGCACCTCGAATATGCTGTGCAGTTTTGGTCACCTCACCTCATAAAGGATGATAACAAATTGGAATCTGTGCAAAGGCAAGCCACTAAGCTAATCCCTTCATTGAGAAATAAAGCATATGATGAAAGACTGAGAGAACTTGATCTATTTTCACTTAAGAAACGAAGGATGAGAGGCCAATTGATAGAGTGTTTTAAAATTCTAAAAGGATTCAGTAACATTAATCTAGATAAGTTATTCAAAAAAGCCGAAGACACATCTACAAGAGGAAACAATTTAAAATTATTAGGTCGGAGAGCGAATCTAGATACAACAACAAATTTCTTCACTCACAGTGTAATTGATGAGTGGAACAAACTTCCAAATAAAGTAATAGACAGCTCCTCTATAGATACGTTTAAGAAAAATCTAGATTCATACCACAGAACAATTGGTATGGAGTAGGCAGTAATTATCACCGTTATTATTTGTTCAGCTGAAGAGAGCGTTAGAAAAGAAAACCAAAAAATAATACACAAATAAAAAATAAGAATAATAAACATCACTAAATATGTACATACTACTAAGGGTGATGGGTTGGATGATTCCAATTAACCCCAAAAGTTACATGCTGCTAAGGCGAAGGGTTGCAGGATTTTTTCTTTATTTTTACTTTTTTTTTCGCTTTCTTTTTTTCCAATCTTTCCTGTAAATTTCTTCTGGGGATTTCGAAGCCCAGCAAGGTTAATCACTTCCAACTTTTTCATGTACGGCAATTGCCGGAGGGAACGGAGGGTGGGGAGAGAGCCTTCTTCTTTTCTATCCTTTCCTTTGCCATCTCTACTAGAATTAAGTCCTGACCACCTCGTTTGGATCGTAAGGTCTGTGTGGCCAGTTTATCTATGTAAGTCTATGCAAGTCTGCTGCCTTCCCCTATCTCCCTCCTTCTCTCTTTTTCTCTCCCCCTTCTCTCTCCTAACCGAATATATAATTTTCCTCATCATCGTGTTCAAAGCTGTCCATAAAAATTACTTTGGTGTTTTAATAATACTGTACTTTTTACCTTTACTGATTCTCAATTATTAACTCGTATTCTATTCTTTACCTTATACAATGTGTTATAGAAAATAAATAGATATGCTCCGTTGCAAAACACTCAACGTTGCCAACCTTGGCGTCCTGGTTAGTGTGAACAATCCTATAAATATATAAGTAATTGAAACGGGATGTTACAATTCACGCATCAAGACAAGTTGGATCACATTGTAATCTAGCTTGGACCAAATTATAACCATATATATATATATCATAAAGATAAGATAATATCGGATCAGTTAGAGAAAACACTTTAGATGAGCCGAAACGTGTTTCTTTGTAATAAAAACACATTTTGATATTAGATTTAATATTGTTTTCTTCCATACCACTATTCACAGCACTGTGGTTGACCAATTCATAATCTACCTTAACATGTAATATGACACGCTATGATTATTGCATTATACTTTTCTCAGTGGATTCTTAATTACTAGCTTAATTACTGTGGCTTCCCATTATCAGTAAACTGTTCGGCGTTACCCATTGTAATGATTTACTATAAAGTAAGTCATCGAATTGATTTTTTTTAACGATAATCCAAGCAATCTGGTTATGTTGTTTTAAAGTTGATATCAATTGTTCAGGCTTTTATATATTTACTTCGAATTGTTTAAATTATCCTCCAAACATAATTACAAATATACTATAGCTCTGTGTATGTTACCTTGAATTTAATTTAATATATATATGTATTATTTCACCATAATTATGTTACGGTGAACATTGGAAACACATACACATTATATAATATATATAAAGGGTTCTTAAATGTAAACATTTACAATTTATATTTATTCAATCAATATGATCTCCACCCACAAGCTGCATCAACTACCTCCTGTATTCTCGTTGGAGCTGCTTTAAACATTGTCCAACTTATATTAGGGCGGCGACGGATTCCCCCCCCCCCCCCCCCTGCCCCCCGATCCCACTCCTCCCGCCCTTTCCAATCCTAACCTGGACCACATTCCACTTCATGACATGATGGCCCACAAAATCTCTATTGGGTTCATGTCACACACCTTTGTGGACCAGCTGAACCCCGGATGGGGTCGGGTCAGGTGAAGGTATTGAAGGATAAGCCTTTACAACGGCACCTCGTAGCTACTTTCTACTTTTCCTATTTTCTGAAGAGTGTAGAGAGGGGAGAAGGGGTGTTGGAGAGAGACGAAGTTGTTGTAGTGGCTTTGTTATGTGTGTTATTAGTCTGTATACGTTGTAAGGCTCAGGATGGCCATGACACGCACTGAAAACAGCAGCATTTCCTAATAATGCTAATACCTTTTCTAATTTGCCTGGACCAGTGTGTGTGTGTGCGTTTTATGTTATCATGTGTGAGTTATGTGTGCCCATTACGTTGTATGTGATCATGTGTGTGATGTGCGTTTTATGTTATCATGTGTGAGTGATTTGTGCCCATTACGTTGTATGTGGTCGTGTGTGATGTGCGTTTTATGTTATCGGGTGTGAGTGTGTGTGTGTGTTTTGTATCCTGTGTGGGTGTGAGGGTGGGTTGGTGCTTGCATGTGATGGACAGAGGAGAGAGGTTGAAGCGCCGTCTCCCCAAACATTACAAATTGTGGAGGTCATATGTATATGTATTATTCAACTTATTCCTTAAGCCAACACAAATAACTTTAATCCTAAGTGTTATTGTTGTATATCTTGGTGACTGTAGTGATGGTGCCAAACGGGAGCCATAGGTCATGTTATCGTTCACAGAACATTGGCACCAACCACTCAACCACCATCACCACCACCACCACCACTGTTAACAAATGGTGATCACAGTAAACAAATAACACCCTTCTGAAGTGTTAGGGACCGTGGTGGACAACATTATTGGTTTATCACTCTCACCTAAACCAACGCTCCCATCAACTATCAAAATATCGCGATTATTCCCTGCAAACCATCACTACATCATACTTGGTAATTGTTCAGTATAAGTCAGGAAATCCTCTTTATTATTTGTAACACAATATTGAAATATTATCTTCTAAATTTTAATATTTCAGCCACGTCATGCCATACACATATTACTACTATACATGGTTAATATTATATCTAACTACACCATCACCAACTGTTCCCATATATCTTTTACGTTTCCTTCCCATATTTACTGTCCTGTTTCATTACCTATATTACAAACGCACTTCTGTCAATTGCATGATTATGTATTATTCTTCCTTTATGATACGCCTTTTGCATATTATTTTAGCAAGCGTACCTTTAAGTTTTGCGTATAGATTTAAGAACAATTATATCGCAGTGAATATCCGACTAATCTGACAACCTTATTATAAGACAAACATAAATAGTTGAAGGGGACTAAAAATAATTGGAATTTTTATCATTTCGCCTGAGCAATTTATACAATTTGGTTCATATATACTTCAGTATATTTCACCATCACTGTTGCCTTTGCTATTCACTCCTCATTATCATTCCTACACATACGTAGAACATCGAATGATCATTAATACATTCCAATGTTAATGTCTTCAAATCCCCTGCTTAACCCTTTTTGAACCGGCTTCGTATTTTAAATTTTATTTGAGCTATATTTAGACGATTGTATGCAATTTAAGAAGGATCTGTAGTAGTGAAAATGGTTAAGTGATATAGTTCTAAGCCTGTAAATTGCTGGAGGCCTTGTTTAAACTGAATATACTGTATATCGTTTATTAGTAGTTAAAAGGACGTCGCCAGTACACAAAGTGTTATTGTTTAAATTCCGAATAGTATTGGCTGGTTTCTCTCTCTACAAATTGCTCTTGGTACCACAACCAATAATACCACCACTCCTCCCACTTTAACATTGTCCATACCCCGACTATAATACAACCACTTCTCCCACAGTAATAATGTCCATACCCCGCTATAATACAATCACTTCTTCCACTTTAACAATGTCCATACCCCGACTATAATACATCCACTTCTCCCACAGTAATAATGTCCATACCCCGACTATAATACAACCACTTCTTCCACCTTTACAATGTCCATACCCCGACTATAATACAACCACTTCTCCCACAGTAATAATGTCCATACCCCGACTATAATACAACAACTTCTTCCACTGTAATAATGTCCATACTCCGACTATAATACAACCACTCCTAGCACAGTAATAATAAGAACATAAGAACATAAGAAAATGGGAGTCTGCAGAAAGCCGATTGGCCTAAGCAAGGCAGATCCCTGTCCCACACAACCCCAAATCAATTACAAAGCCCAATTATAGGCTCAACACTCTAATACCCTGAGGATCATCTTACCAAAACGGTTAGAGATTAACGCAGGATTATGGGGGTCTGCAGAACGCTGATTGGCCCAACCCGGCTGATCCCCCTTTACACCCAACCCTTCTCGTCCATATGCTTATCCAATTTTATCTTAAAGCTCCCTACAGTTTTAGATCCCACTATAGCACTTGGTAGTCCATTCCACCCATCTACAACTCTGTTACCAAACCAATATTTGCCTATATCTTTTCTGAAACGAAATTTATCTAATTTGAAACCATTGGTACGAGTTCTTTCACCATCAATGAGCTTTAGTACATTTGTCATGTCCCCTTTGTTAATCCCACTAACCCACTTGAACACCTCTATCATATCCCCTCTAACTCTGCGTCTCTCTAACGAATGTAAACCTAATTTCTTCAACCTTTCTTCATACGAAAGATTTCTAATATTATGGATCATTTTTGTCATTCTACGCTGTACTCTCTCCAATGAATCTATGTCCATTCTGTAATAAGGACACCAAAATTGGACAGCATAATCCATATGGGGTCTCACTAATGACAAGTAAAGTTTTAAGATAACATCAGCAGTTCTGTTACTCACACTCCTAGAGATGAACCCGAGAATCCTGTTTGCCTTATTACGAACGCCTATACACTGTTTTCTAGGCTTCAAATCATTGCTAACAAACACACATAGATCTTTCTCGCAGTCTGAATTTTCTAATTCTAAATTAGCTAGTTTATATTTAACATTTGTTTGCATCTTCCCTATCTTTAATACCTTGCATTTGTCAATGTTAAACTTCATCTGCCAATTTACTGACCATTCATGTAAGGTATCTAGATCCCTTTGGAGGCACTCTATATCGCTATCTGAATCAATTGATCTCCCCATTTTAGTATCGTCTGCGAATTTACTTATCCTACTAGTTATACCTAAATCTAGGTCATTTATGTATATAAGAAACAACAGGGGATCCCTGGGGGACACCACTTTTGACTGCTCCCCACTCTGACTTGGTACCATTTATGCTGACTCTCTGTTTCCTACCAATTAGCCATGACCTAATCCATCCCAACAACGCCCCACCTATTCCATGTGCCTCAACCTTTCTCATCAATCTCTCATGAGGGACTCTGTCGAAATCTTTACTGAAATCTAAATATATAATATCGTATGCCTTGTCATTATCTACTGCTTCATATACCTCTGAGAAAAAACTAAGCAAATTAGTAAGGCAAGAACGTCCCTGTGTGAATCCATGCTGAGAAGAATTGATTAAGTTAAATGTTTCTAAGTGGTTTCTCATTTTCCTAGCAATAATTGACTCTAGTAGCTTTCCTATGATTGAAGTGAGACTAATGGGACGGTAATTGGATGCTATTGATTTATCACCTTTTTTGAAAATCGGAACTACATTTGCAAGCTTCCAAGCTTCTGGAACTATACCTGTTTCTAATTAATTGTTAAAAAGAAATGTTAATGGGTAACTTAACTCATCTCTGCATTCTTTTAATACTCTGGCATATACCTCATCGGGACCAGGCGATTTCTGAGGTTTCAGTCTGTCAATTTCCTTAAGCACATCATTTCTACTTATAGTAACCGTACTTAACCTATTTTCTATACTATCTCTATATACCTTACGGACTTCTGGAATCTGTGCCAAATTTTCATTAGTGAAAACGGATAGAAACTGACTATTTAATGTACTGCACATTTCTAAATAATTTTCTGTCATTTCTCCTATCGAAGTTTTAAGGGGGCCTATTTTATCTCTAACTTTAGATTTATATAGCTGGTAAAAAGCCTTAGGGTTATTTTTTGAGTCATTGGCTATCCTGATTTCATAATTTCTTTTGTCTGTCCTTATACATTTTTTAACCTCTCTTGATAGATTCTGATAGTAAGCAAGTAGGTGAATTTCGCCTTTCTTTATTTTTCGATATATTCCTCTCTTTTTTCCTAGAAGGTCTAATAGTCTATTATTCATCCATTTAGGTTGGTTCTGTGTTGATCTAAATTTTCTTTTGGGGATATATTTATTTTGCGCATTGTGGAGTGAAGAAATAAAATTATTATATGTAGCTGTCAAATTATCCTGAGTTAAGACAGGTATCTGAGAGAGAGTATGTTTATTAGCGCACCTGGGTCCACTTAATAGTTTAACCATAGGATCGACTCTTAAGGCTCGTCTTAATCCACCATAATTGGCTTTTCTGTAATCTGGGATAAGTGTCGTATTCTCTTTAGCCTTTCCTGTCCATTGTATGTTAAAATAAATTGATTTATGATCACTATTTCCTAGTTGGTCTCCTATCTCTACATTATTTATCATTTGTTCATTATTACTGAGAACTAAATCGAGGATATTATTACCTCTAGTAGGCGAGTCTATGAATTGAAATAAAAAACTATCCTGTACCGCCTCAATAAACTCTTTTGAATCTGGGTCGCCGATTTGATGCTGCCAATCAATATTCGGAAAATTAAAATCCCCTATAATACACACATTGCTAAACCTTGATGCTATTTTCACTTCCTGCCATAAAGCTGTACCTTCGTTTCTACTCATATTTGGTGGTCTATAAATAACTCCAATAATTATGGTCTCACTACCTTCGCTAACCTCAACCCAAACACTTTCGTTATCAGTATTTAGTCTAATACCTGATTTAATACAGCTTTTTAAAGAACTCCTGACAAACACTGCTATTCCGCCGCCCCTCCTACTTGTTCGGTCGCGTTTAAACAAACTATATCCTGGTATATGGAATTCTGCTAAAAAATGTCTTGATTCTGTATTAATCCATGTTTCAGTCAGTGCTATAATGTCTATATTTTCGTTGCTAACAAGTGCTCTAAGTTCATCCATTTTGTTACATAAACTCCTACAGTTTGTATAATATAATCGCAATGAATTTATTTTACTGGTATCGGATTTACCTTTATTTCTAACTGAATTCCCATCTTCTGTTACACCTTTAATATTTCTACTAGCAGTACAATTAAAATCCTGTGACTGATATTTTCTATTCCTATCTGATGTACCAGTACGGCAATTTACCCTATCTAGACAATTATTCTTACTCATATTCTCAGGCTTTATTTTCAGCGAAACCCCGCGACAATCCTATCTATTGACCTAGCTAAATTTGCCACCCCTAGCCGAGAAAGATGAACCCCGTCCTGTGCGTACAACTGATTTTTACCATAGAAACGGGTCCAGTTATCAAGGAATGGTATTGCATTTGCATTACAGTATTTTTCCAGCCGACAATTGATACCAATTGCCCTAGATGACCATTCCTTGCTGACCCCTCTCCGTGGCAAGATACTGTGTACTACAGGTATGCCTCCCTTCCTCCTAACTTTATCTAACACCTCCCTGTACTGCCGAAGCAGTACTTCCGTCCTACCTTTACCAACATCATTGCTCCCTGTACTGAGACAGATAATGGGGCTATCTCCAATATCTTTCATGATGTAATCAATGTCCTCTAACACCTTCCCAACCCCGGCACCAGGCAGACAGACAAGCTTCCTAATATCAGTACAGGTGGACCTAGCTAAGTGTCTGACCATGGAGTCCCCAACAATTGAGAAGGACTTGCCTCTCCTTGTCGATGACTTGGTAGCAGCTGCGGCAGTGGCAGGAACTCCTGGGGCAGCAGTTGAAGGTACTCCTGGGGGGGCAGCAGTCACACCATTCCCTGTGTTTGGAGGCAACTTACTTACCTTTCTCCTGGTTTCCTCGCCGAAGGAAGCACTCGCAACCTCACCATCACATTCGTCACCAACTTGTTGCTGAGGGCAACTGGCCGCCGTAGAAATTTGCAGGTTGTTGCACTTGTTGGAACAACTGTCCAGGGAGCATCACGATCCCTAACAGCAGTTGCACTATCCTCACTTTTCTTGTCAGCCAAAGTCAGCTTTAAGGCCAAATTCTCGTCTTTGAGAGACTGCACCTCTCTCTCCACATTTTCCATCCTTTCTTGCAAAGCAAGACAAAGCTGGAGAATATGAGAGGAGGTAGCAATCTCGTCAACACCAGCCATTTTAAGAAAGCGTTAATACTATCACCACACTATGGGCAAAGATATTCACTGGGAGTCACTAGGGACAGGTCCTCACTCAGCAAAGGTTAGGCAGGTACCTTCACACCCAACCCTTCTCAGCCATATGCCTATCTAATTGTATCTTAAAGCTCCCTATCGTTCTTGATCCCACTATAGCACTTGGTAGCCTATTCCACCTATCTACAACTCTGTTACCAAACAAATATTTGCCTATATCTTTTCTGAAACGAAATTTACCTAATTTGAAACCATTGGTACGAGTTTTTTCGCTATCACTAAGCTTTAGTACATTTGTCATGTCCCCTTTGTTAATCCCACTCACCCACTTGAACACCTCTATCATATCCCCTCTAACTCTGTCTCTCTAACGAATGTAAACCTAATTTCTTTAGCCTTTCTTCATACAGAAGATTTCTAATATTATGGATCATTTTTGTCATTCTACGCTGTACTCTCTCCAATGAATCTATGTCCATTCTGTAATAAGGACACCAAAATTGGACAGCATAATCCATATGGGATCTCACTAATGACAAGTAAAGTTTTAAGATAACATCAGCAGTTCTGTTACTCACACTCCTAGAGATGAACCCGAGAATCCTGTTTGCCTTATTACGAACGCTTATACACTGTTTTCTAGGCTTCAAATCATTGCTAACAAACACACCTAGATCTTTCTTGCAGTCTGAATTTTCTAATTCTAAATTAGCTAGTTTATATTTAACATTTGTTTGCATCTTCCCTATCTTTAACCCTTCCTCCCCGGGCTGTCTTACCAAATGACGGTCGCCCCTACACGGGCGATATGGCTGAAAAACGTCTAGGCCTAGGCTACCGTATTTATGTTTATTTTCACTGCTAGAACTTTCCCACTCATCTATAATCGTAGTGCGGTTTTCAATCTGTATTTTGGCATTGAGTAGAGCTCTGTAAGTCAACTGGTTCAGTTGTGATGACGATTTCAGTGGAGCCAATATTGCAGAGATGTTGCCAATATGGGGGCTTTTTAGACACTAATTTCGTCATGACGTCAGAACAATAACATTGAGGAGTCTTCTCCTTCTTGTTTTCGGAGGTGCGGTGACGAACGCTTGGGTTTGTTGACATACGTCGTACGCACGGCGTTCGGACCAAGCTTAATTAGGCTATTAAGCTCATGCCTTAGATAAGGCATACCGGGTAGTGGCCCTTCTTTCGTGCTGTCCTTACCTAAGGCAGACCGGGTAGGAAGGGTTAATACCTTGCATTTGTCAATGTTAAACTTCATCTGCCAATTTACTGACCATTCATGTAAGGTATCTAGATCCCTTTGGAGGCACTCTATATCGCTATCTGAATCAAATGATCTCCCCATTTTAGTATCGTCTGCGAATTTACTTATCCTACTAGTTATACCTAAATTACATTGGATGAATTATTAACTTCATAAACTTCTGAATGAAGCAACTGAAGCGATAAAATCGTTTGTACATAGGTTTGAGACATTAAGATAAATCTATTTCTATATTTACAAAGTTCGAATATGCTCCGAATTAAACAAACGAAAACTACTTTAAAAGTCATACTCACGGCTGCTAATAGTATACAACGCAAAATCTTGGTATATTTCTTTTTGCCCTAAACAATATTCTGTTTAGTCCCAAAGGGACCATTCTCCATCTGGTGGTCACCAAAAGGAGCTTGTATATGGTGCTTTTAATATAAAAAAGCAATTACTTAAAACATTGAATGACATGATTAAAGAACAAGGTAGTGAGCAATCAAATTCTTGTTTCAGATAGTGTGAATGGAGGTATTGGTGACTTCGATGTTTATACCTCCATCTGTGCCTTTATCTCTAATTTCCTTTCCGGCCGTTCCATAGAGGCGGTTGTGGACGGCAACCATTCTCTTCCTCAACCTCTCAACTCCGGTGTTCCTCCATCCTATCTCAAATTCTCTTCCTATTATTCATTAACGACCTTTTCAATTGCACCTCCAGCCCCATTCACTCATATTCTGACGACTCTACATTACATTATTTAACTAGCCTTCCACAACATCATTCACAGCAGGAACTCCATAACTCACGTAATGAGGCCATAAAGCACCGTTTGATCTCTCTTATATCTCTAATCAGGCGGAGAAAACCTTGTTACTTTTAATGCTTCCGAACCTCAACTTCTCTATCTGTCTATTCATCGCCCCCTTCCAGAAAACGATGACTTACTCTTCAACAACATACGAATTAACCCTTCATATTCTCTTAATATTCTCGGTGTCTCTTATTCTTCTGCTCTCTCTTGGAAATATCATATTACCACTCTTGCTAAAACAGCTTGCCAGAAGCTGGGTGTGCTCAACCACGTTCGGGGTTTCTTCACCCCTGCACAGGTTCTTGCTCTGTACACAGGCACATCGCGTCCTTGTATTGAGTATTGTTCACCCGTGTGGAGAGGATCCTCTCACACAGTACTTCTAGAAAAAGTGGACAGGAAAGTCTTCCGTCTCATTAACTCACATCCACTTACCATTTCTCTGCAATCTCTCTCTCTCTCTCTTAGCTGCAATGTTGCATCTCTCACAATGTCACTGCTATTACAATAATCAGTGTTCCTCAGAGCTCTCTCAGAGTATTCTACCCTTTCCTCGTAGAGCACGTAGCACCCGTCTTACAACACAATCCCACTCCTACTCTGCAACTCAAGAGTGAACTGATATTCTCAATCTTTCTTCTATTCAACAGCTGAGTTCTGGAACTCTCTCCCAGAATCAGTCTTACCCTCTTCCTATGACATAATTACTTCAAACTCTGTGTGTCCAGACATTTTGGCTCGAACGTCCCTTGATTTTGGCCCTGTCACTCTTTCAACTCTTGGGCATTCGTCACAAGCAGTTCTGCCTTTTGTCTTCCTCACTCGCATAGCAACACAAAAACTCAATGACAACTTTACAAAGTATATGATATCCTGCAAAATATCTACAAATAGCTTTTTGTAGGAGCTCACCAAGTACGTAAACTTCTTTCTGTAAACAAATAATACCCCAAATCAGTCTGCAGAGGTGTTTATATAATATAGCACTTCTACTACACTACATATCAACAAACAGTGGTGTCAGACAATGCACAGACAGTATTGACAATAAGGCGGGTGGCATATGGTTAATTAGGAAGCTGTTATCTCTACTCATTTCGTGACCTTACCGAACATTGCATTGTAACCTTTGTACAATATTATGTTCCGGCTTACCAAAGATTATCGGTTTTGGTAATATCTAGGAGTTTTTAGATTATAACTGATGCATTATTTTGACAAATCTGTGTTTAATGGTATTGTATAATACAAATATACACTCTGAACAACATAAACACTAAAACAATTCACTATAAAACAACACTTCTGTACTGTAAAAGCTGAACTACAGGCAAGTATGTTACATACTATTAAATTTGACTGGCAAAATATAATAATGTGAATGATAATGAACACAGTATGAACACACTATAAGACAAGGAATATTATGTTTACAGGATTAATAATCAGATGAAACAGAAACATTGTGAGCAGCTCGAGGATCATAAGACCCTGTGGAAATCACAGGTTGTCACGGATCATATATTTTACCAGGAAGGAATATTTGAAGAACGGTCACATCAACGGCATGAGAGGTGCGTTCATACATGGGTGAATCCTTCTCAGTTATATTATTGTATTAGTGAAAAAAGGGAGATTGGCGGAGTTGGGTGATTAGTGGGGCAATGAAAAGGTCACACTAAACAATACAAATAGTCCAAATCTTTGTAATTGGTAAGCATTGTAAACCTTGAGTATGGGTAGGCCAATGATGGTGTTTCTTGGAATACTATTCTAGGTTGCATATTTGCATGAATACAATATTTGTAGCATATTCCATAACAATGGAATATACTGAATTCTACTCTCATTCTCAATCTCTCTCTCTCTCTCTCTCTCTCTCTCTCTCTCTGTCTGCCTCTCTCTCTCTCTCTCTCTCTCTCTCTCTCTCTCTCTCTCTAGTGGTTGTCCCCTCGCAGGAATGGGGGGCGCTACTCAATAAACTCGCCCCTCGGGGCAAAATCAAAATCTCTCTCTCTCTCTCTCTCTCTCTCTCTCTCTCTCTCTCTCTCTCTCTCTCTCTCTCAGGAAGGCTAGCAGGCGATTAAAACCGATAGAAAGATAGATGAATAGATAACCAGATACATGGATAAATCCAGATACTAGATAGGTATATACATATAGCCAGATAAATATATATAAATACACACACACACACACACACACACACACACATATATGCACACACACACGCGCAAACACACACACACACACACACACACACACATATACTGTATATATACAGTATATATATATATATACAGTATTTATATATATATACTATACAGTATATATATATATATATATATATATATATATATATATATATATATATATATATATGTTTAGTATATATACTTATATCTCATAAACTTTAGAGAACATATGGTGAAACGAGTCGATGAATTCTATGAAAAGTAAAATTATTCAACAACAGACACAGGCGAGGCCCCACATATATCTTTAGATGAGGTAAGGTCTGCCCTAAATAAAATTAAAAGGGGAAAAGCTCCAGGAAATGATAGGATAACAAGTGATCTTCTGAAGGATGTAGGAGATGAAGCCCAGTGTAGATTAGCTCAGCTGTTCATCCAATGTTTGTGTGAGCGGGGTGTTCCAGAAGCTTGGTGCAATGCAAAAGTAACTATACTCCACAAAAAAGGCGATAAGATAGATCTCAGCAACTACCGTCCCATTAGTTTGTTATCAGTTATTTACAAGTTGTTATTTAAAATCCTCACAAATAGGTTAGATAAGATTTTAGATGCAAATCAATCTCGGGAACAGACAGGATTTAGAAGTGGATATTCACCATGGATCATTTGCAAACATTGAACCACCTAATAGAGAAAACCTCAGATTATAATATACCTCTTTGTTTAGCTTTTGTAGATTATGAAAAGGCCTTCGATTCGGTAGAGATAACAGCTAACGCAAACTCGCTACATGAACAAGGTATACATGATACATATATACAACTCTTAGAGAATATGTACGCAAAAGGCACTGCTGTGGTCCGATTACACAAGAGACACAAAGAAGATAAAGATTAGGAAAGGAGTGAGGCAGGGAGACACAATCTCACCCAAGCTGTTCACAGCTTGTCTTGAAGGGATATTCAGAAAATTGTCATGGGAATCAAAGGACATTTATGTAGACGGGGAAAACCTTAACCAATTCCGATTTGCAGTTGATATTGTCTTAATTTCAGATAAAGCAGAAAAACTCCAGGAAATGCTCAGTGATCTCAATAAAGAAAGTCTCAAAGTAGGTCTACAAATGAACATGAGTAAAACCAAAGTTATGTACAATGATTGAGCCCAACGCAGAATAATTAGGATTGATAACGAAATTCTAGAGGAAGTAGAAAAATACAATTATCTTGGCCAAGTAATGAAACTAACAAAGGACAATGAACATGACATTGTAAAGCGAATCACTCTAGGATGGAAAACATTCGACAAACAGAAGAACATCATGAAAAGTACACTACCAATATGCATTAAGCATAAAGTTTATATCCAGTGTGTGCTACCAACCATGATCTATGGATCTGAAGCTTCGAAACTATCAAAACAAACGGAGAATAAGCTTAGGAGTGCACAAAGAGAAATGGAAGGATCAATGCTAGGAATAACACTTAGAGATAGGAAGAGAGCAACATGGGTAAGAGAGCAAACCAAAGTCAAGGATATTCTAGAAAGTATTAAAAAGCAGAAGTTGAGATGGGCAGGACATGTAGCAAGAAGAGAGGACAATAGGTGGAGTAAAAGACTAACTGACTGGACTCCAACAGAAGGAAAGCGCGATAGGAGAAGACCAGACAGGAGGTGGAGAGACGAGATAGAAAAGACTGCAGGGGTAACATGGCAACGGCTGGCAAAGTCTCGGGAGTCATGGAAAAAGTTAAGGGAGGCCTTTGTCCAGCAGTGGACTCCTAATGGCTGCTGCTGATGATGATGATGATATATATGTATATACAGTAAATATATATATATATATATATATATATATATATATACCGGTACTGAAGTCCTCGGGGCTGGTGATGTTGGGGGCTTCATTATTGTACCATTTTTCTAAGTGCTTCTTGATGGTTTTGTCAACGTCCGAATTTGGAGTAGCCGTTGTTGTTGAGAACTTGTGTAAGGCGGTTTAGTTTAATGTGAGTGTCCCGCCAGGAGGAACAGTGAGAGAGTGCAATCCTGGCGTATGCTGAGGTGGTGGAGATAAGGTAATTTTTTGCACACTCACTTTTGCCGTTGAGGCAGAGTCCATTGTTCGTGGGCTTCGTATAGACTGTTGTTTTGAAGCCTATGTCGTGTTTGGTAACTAGGATGTCTAGGAAAGGTAGTTTCCATTCAGTGGTTTCTTCACAGGTGAAGTTGAGCCCTGATGCTGTGATGAAGCGTTGCTGAAGTTCTCTAAGTTCGTCGAGGTCCTTCACCTGTACAAATATGTCGTCAACGTAATGGGAGTAGATGGAGGGGCGGTGGGTTGCTATGAGGTCCTCTTCGATGGCGCCCATAAAGAAGTTAGAGAAGAGTACACAAAGGGGGCTGCCCATCGCCACACTATCTATCTGTCGATACATATTACCTCGAGGGTAGGTGAAGGGGGCTTCTTTGGTACATAGCTCCAACAGAATTTGAAGGGCTTGTTCAGGGATGTCCAGAGGTGGGGAGGTAGGGGAGTGGTACACCCGACATGGGATGATGTCGATCGTCTTATCCACTGGTACATTTGTGAACAGTCTTTCTACGTCAAGTGAAGCAATTAGGTCATCATCGGTCGGTGGGGCATCACCGAGGATTTCAAGGAAATCTGTGGCAGAAGATAAGCTGTCTTGTGTCGGGGCTTACTGCGTCAGGAGTTTGTTTAGGGTCTTCGCTATTTGGTATGTCGCCGTCGGGATTTGGGAGTTTATAGGTCTGAGTGGGTTTTCCGGCTTGTGGGTTTTTATGATGCCGTATGCGTACACTGGAGAAATTCACCGACGAGTTAGTTGAGGTGGATTCCGACGGCCTTGGCGTTGATGGTTGTAATGATGGTGTTCACCTTCCTTTTGATATCGTCTGTGGGGTTTCGGGATATCCTCTGGAAATTTGTTTGGTCATGGAGGATGGAGTCCATTTTTCGCAAGTATCCTTCCTTGTTGTGGACAACCAGGCATAGGACTTTGTTGGCTCGTTGTATACATACATACATACATACATCACATTTTAAGATCGAGTGCTCCACACATGCATGCAGTTTCAGTCTCTTGTCCTAATGGCGGCATTCCAGGCAACCCTGTTTTTGGAATGGATCGGCACGTATAGTCCGATCCCAGGTCTTCCTCGGTCCAGCCCTTGGTGCAGCTCCCTCCACAATCACAGACCTGCATCTTTTCACCTAATTTTGTTCATCCATTCTCTCCACATGTCCATACTATCCCAGTCTACTTGTACGCATCTCCTCGCTAATACTCTTTATACCTAAACGTCTCCTCAGCTCATCATTTGTTATTCTATCCTGCAGCCTGACCCCACATATCCACCTCACCATTCTCATGTCATTACGTTCCATTCTGTTGACATCCTCTACTTTAACGGCCCATGTTTCTGAGGCATACATCATTGCACTTCTAACACATGAGACATACACCTTTCCCTTCAGGGGGAGAGGCATTCTTTTCATGGTCAGAATTGGCAGCAGTTCTATGAACTTCCCCCAGCCACATCTAATTCTAGCAACAGTGGCAGCCTCAGCCCCACCACTGTCAGATATGGTATCTCCTAGGTAACAGAACTTGTCCACCAGCTCCAATGACTCATTTCCAAAATTCACAGCCACAGGATCATCATTCAACATAAGCTTGCCTTTGCATATTACGCACTCAAATTTCTTGATTTCTGAATTATCCGTCTGCAGGGGTCCTTTTATTCTACTACAGCGCTTACTCCCATGGTGCACCCAACATCGACAGATGCTACATCGAATAGAGTTAGCGCCTGCACCCTTTCCACATGCTGCACATGGGTATGCATCGCTCTTTCCACATTGCCTTGTCTCAATCTACAATGCATAACTTTGGTTTTGTTAATATTGACTCTTAAACCCTTGCTTGGCATGGCCTCTCTCCATCTTCGGAATTTAGCCTCAGCATCTTGCACATTGTCAGCTATTAGGACTAATTCGTCTGCATTAAACAGTTCCCACAGGAGTCCGGATCTAAAAACTCTAGACAGTGCCTCTAGGACCATAATAAAGAGGATGGGGCTTAACACTCAACCCTGATGAACTCCAACACGGACTGTGAATTCCTCACTCAGAACACCTTTCACCCTCACCGCAGTTCACGAATCCTCAAACATCTTCATGATGTTGAGGTTTTCCCGTAGTTGTTTAGCTGCTTGGATGTGTTGTTTGTGGAGGATATTGCTGCAGTGGGAGCCTGGGTCTTGGCAGCTTCGGAGAGTAGAGCTGGCTGTAGGGCAAGGGTGGTGGTGATTTTTTTGTTTTTTTCCAGGCGCTAGATGTCGTCTAACATCACCTCGATTTCCATTCTCTTCCGGTGGGGTTTGAGCTTGACCATATAGTGGCAGTTCAGGCCCATGTCGGTGATGAGGGTGCTGTCGGTGCGGTTTATGTAGCCTTTGGTCAGTTTTGGGAGTTTCATGTTGCCCCCGTATAGGCGGGAGAGCTTCTTGATAGTGATGCTCTCAGTTTTTCGTTAATGTTGGTCCTCAATTTGTTGGAGCTTTATGTTGATGTTGTACCAAAGCTGGCTTGGTATATTTCCATTTCTCCATTTTTCTTTTAGGGCGTCACGTTTTTCTGCTAGATTATGGGCTAGTTCTTGTTTTTCTGCTGTCTCCTCTTTCACAAGCTCTTCTCGGAACTGGAGGGTCCTTTCTCGTCGTCTGGCGTTATATTGTCGGAAATTAGTATAGCCAGGTAGTATATTTTCTTGAAGGCATGTGAGATTAAATAATACACCACATTGTGAATTGATATATTTTTTATTCAAGGATTCAATGTCTCTCGGAATTTTACGTTGATGTTCATTGAGTAGATGTAGGAGAGTACCGTAGTTTTCATAGGGTTCTTGGGTTGTTGTTATATATATATATATATATATATATATTTTAGAAAGGAAAACTTTTTGTATCATTAACTCCCGTCCACTAACCAATTATATGCAATCTCTCCCTCTCTTCGCCGCTTTGTTCCATCTCTCTCACTATTCTATCGCTACTACAATAATCAGTGTTCGTCGGAGATTTCCCTGTGTATACCACCTCCTCTAGGTAGGGTACGTAGTACCCGCCTTGCAACACAATCCTACCCTACTCGGTGCAACCCAAGAGTGAAACACTATTCTCAGACTTTCTTCTATTCAACTGCTGAGCTCTGGAACTCTCTCCCAGAATCAGTCTTTCCCTCTTCCTATGACTTAAATTGCTTCAAACTTCGTGTGTCCAGGCATTTTAGCTCGAACGTCCCTTGATTTCGGCCCTGTCACTCTTTGAAATCTGGGGGAGGCACTCGCTGCAGGCAGTTATGCCTTGTGCCTCCCTCATTCGCATAGAAAAACAATATATATATGTATAGCCAATTTAATCATATACTTACCCGATACTGATGGTTGTTATGTGTTCTCTCTCTCTCACTGCAACTATCTATCTATCTATATATCTATCTATCCCCCCCCAAAAAAAAAAAAAATTCCCAGCCGAAGAACAAAATCTCAGTTTTTCTCATTTTGGGGTTCTCACTTCGTTCGCTATGCAATTATGGGGTGGTTCCCCAAAATTGTCCCAAAACCTTGGGGAAAAAAACAAAAACAAATCCTGGCCAAAGGACAGCAACTCGCTCCCAACCCCCCCAAACGGCTCCATCACGTTCGCTTCGCTCACTGGATGTGGTTTTGGAATGCTAAATCGCTAGAAAACCATAAAATCCGCCTCTATCGTCGATCGCCTTGCTTCGCTCGCCAAAAAATCGCTAGAAAACTATAAAAACCGCCTCCATCTTCGATCGCCTCGCTTCGCTTGCTCACGCAGTGTCGACCCCATCCAGTTCGCTCCGCTCAAGGGTTTGCGTTTATTTCATATTACCTAGTTTGATAATGTCATCATGTGTACTTTACTTTATATATACTATCTTGCTTTGTCAAATAATTTTGTTTTTTTAATTGGACTTGATATTATTGCGAATAACTTGTCGATATTTTGTAAGCAATGAAAACCATCCAATGTATGTAAAGATAACAGGTTTGATGAAACTTTAAGCTGTAGTAAAGTGTAAAATAAACAAGGAAAGGTGGTAAAGGTGAGAGTGTGAGAAGTAAAACTGTACCCGTGAAACAATGAATAGTATATTGTTCTTGATTTGGTTAGAGTGTGTGTGTATGTGTGTGTGTGAGAGAAGAGATGGAGAGAGCGTAGAGAGGGAGAGCGATGCTCTGCACTGCCTAAATTCAGAAATGTTAGTTAATATAGTATGTCCTTGCCGTGTCAGAGATTTAAAATCCAATAGTTGTTTTACTCATTACGATGATGTGATTTCAAAACATATATAGAAATATCACATATGTTGCCAAGATAGCATACACATATAAATAAAAGAGAGATCTTCTGTACATAGACGAATTAGATAGTGCTATTGTTATACTACCTGGTGACACCAAATGGCAGCCACCAAATGAATCAATAACTCAGCAGTTAGACGCCTCAATAATCAGTGTTCAGAGATCCATAAAATGTGTATATTGGCATGAATGAAAAAGACGTCGCCGGTACAGAATGAGTTAAAGATGGTATGAAAAGGATAATTGAAGTGTCCATACTAGTATACCCTTTCTAACCCTTTGAGGATTATGGTGCGTTTAGCAGTGCCTTCTGGCTATCATTAGACGATTATATACAACTTAGGACAATTCTCTACCAATGAAAGGGGTAACATTGATCTCAATTAACCTTTTCACTCACACAGATTCCTCCTTTACTGAATATAATCGTCTACTAATAGCCAGACAAATAATGTGCCATACTCCTCAAGGGGTTAAGGTATAGTAATAAACCAACCTAACATATGAATAGTAAGACATCTCACTACCAATAGGACTAATCTATTCTTCTGGAGGAGATAGAGGAGACCAAGTAATTTCGCTAATGACCTGACGCCCAATTGTTTAGTACATCCCAGTGCGGGGCTATTAACTACTACTGGTACTCACAACTGATCCCAAGAATACTATTATATGTATCCACCTTCTACCACATAAATGTGTCCCACCTAACTTACCCACCATGTGTATTGTTATATGTTAACGTGATATTTGAAGTTTACAGATGCCCAACTGCTTGACCCTGAGAGCTGACTCGGTATTATTGGTGAACAGTCAGACAAACAGATAGATGGGGGGGGGGGGGGGGGATGAAAGCCGTGGCCTTTGGGTTCGATGTGTTGGGATCATAAGCCAGGGTTATATTTGGACTGAACCTGTGAAATGCAAGGGAGGGTTTCCAGACATGGCGAGGTCACGGCAGAGAGAGAGAGAAAGAGAGAGAGAGATGGGGGGGGGGGAGTAATTGGTGATCAGGTTATTGACGGTTACAACATTATGTATGTTAATGATGATGGATTTGTGGCCAATGTGATTCTAACAAGACAAATCCCAATATGATAATGGTTTCATCTGAGTCAGCTAAACTGTGCCATGTGCTCGTTTTAGAATATAACATTTCTCCACTCTTTATCGTGGAAGTAATGCATTGGTCACGAAATTGCAATATTAATTTCTTCTCGAACTGTATAAATTACGGGTAATCTTGTTATGCATTAAACTGATCTCAATAATAGATTATCGTTTTTGTAATTAAGTTGTCAGCAGCATAATGTGTGGGTTACATTTAGCTGTAACATGTAAGTAAAGTCTCAATAATTCAAATGTTTGTATTTTATGCTTTGTTGATATATAGTAAGGTCATTTGTAACTTAGCGAAATTTGTGACAGTACCGTGACCTTCGTAAGCGACAAACGTCAGTTTGTTATATTTGTTTATCATAAAATTCAATAACATCACTCAAATATCTGTCGCACATCTAATTAAATTACATTTCTTATCCTATACAATTATACACATACCTTATGGTATTGCCGAAAAACCTTACCAAACTAACTGTATTATTATTATTGTTGTACTGCATTGAAAACCTTACCAAACTAACTGTATAATTATTATTGTTGTACTGCATTGAAAACCTTACCAAACTAACTGTATTATTATTATTGTTGTACTGCATTGAAAACCTTACCAAACTAACTGTATTATTATTATTGTTGTACTGCATTGAAAACCTTACCAAACTAACTGTATTATTATTATTGTTGTACTGCATTGCAAACCTTACCAAACTAACTGTACTATTATTATTGTTGTACTGCATTGAAAACCTTACCAAACTAACTGTATTATTATTATTGTTGTACTGCATTGAAAATCTTACCAACTAACTGTATTATTATTATTGTTGTACTGCATTGAAAACCTTACCAAACTAACTGTATTATTATTATTGTTGTACTGCATTGAAAACCTTACCAAACTAACTGTATTATTATTATTGTTGTACTGCATTGAAAACCTTACCAAACTAACTGTATTATTATTATTGTTGTACTGCATTGAAAACCTTACCAAACTAACTGTATTATTATTATTGTTGTACTGCATTGAAAACCTTACCAAACTAACTGTATTATTATTAGTGTTGTACTGCATTGAAAACCTTACCAAACTAACTGTATTATTATTATTGTTGTACTGCATTGAAAACCTTACCAAACTAACTGTATTATTATTATTGTACTGCATTGAAAACCTTACCAAACTAACTGTTATTATTATTGTTGTACTGCATTGAAAACCTTACCAAACTAACTGTATTATTATTGTTGTACTGCATTGAAAACCTTACCAAACTAACTGTATTATTATTATTGTTGTACTGCATTGAAAACCTTACCAAACTAACTGTATTATTATTATTGTTGTACTGCATTGAAAACCTTACCAAACTAACTGTATTATTATTATTGTTGTACTGCATTGGAAATAAGGTCAATATTATACTGTACCATTACCAGGGGTGCATATTTGAATTGACTAACATCGGCCAGTGTTTCCTAAATTAATTATTATTTACTTGATCGTATGCAAATTAACCCATCCAGTTACACAATAAGACACATTTTGATTAACCGTATACATATAATAATTATACAGTGAGGATATATCCATGGTGGTCATATATCGTTATTAGTGATACATGTCCTACCTTCTGTTGCTGCACTATATGGGCTCTGTTCTTGTACTCATATTACTGAGAGAAAGAGAGAGAGAGAGAGTACAGCAATGCACATCCTATAATTACATGTTCATATCCCATTTCTCAAAATCCGTTACCGTTAGTTAACTCAGCAATTGTGGTCGTATTTAATCAATATCACCATCAATAACATAATAACCATCTTTCCCCTCTCTCTCTCTCTCTCTCTCTCTCTCTCTCTCTCTCTCTCTCTCTCTCTCTCTCTCTCCACTATAACCAAAGTCATCATTTATCCCTATTCACTGTCGACATGGAACCATTGATCACCGAGGGGAACTCTTGTTAATAACATGTTGACCTTAATGTGTTCAATGTCACATTACCAACACAACCATTACCTTACCTCGGATTGAATAGTTATATATATATATATCTATCTATTTATTTCCATACGAGATACTCCCTTTTATGAGGGTGGCTAATTATATAACGCCCCCCAAGCGTACCTGTGCCCTGTGTCACACAGTTGATGCTACTGCCAGTATTATAAACAAATAGCAGTTTGTAGAATGCCATGTTTAGTCAAAACAATATGATACATTGTGTAAAATATTGATTCCCCTTCTCCCATTGCCAGTTGATGGAAACAATCCGTAAATTAAACACATTACAAATGTCTAACCTATGTCTTGTGGTCATTGTTCACGTCATCCTCGTGTGGTCTTTGTCCATAATATATATTTATAGACCACATTATATTACCATCAATATGTTATCCCAGAATCTGTTCCAACCCGGTATTGTGGCAGATGATTCAGTGACGGGTTCCTAAATGACTGTGATGGATTTACAACCACAAAGTGAATAACGATATTCCTTTCAAAAGTGATTAATGATATGGTTCCTGTGAAACATAACATATGATGATGTGATCACTGGTCAACACACACACACACACACACACACACACACTACTATAACTTGCTGGATAGATTGTATTTGTATCATAAACGGATCATTAAGGTAATACATTATTCATGTCAAGTTGTGATACCAGTCATAACACCAACACCACAACAATAAGTCTGACAGCGGGAGGTTCCTCTCTCATCCACCACAATATTAATCACCTGTCTTCACACTTTGTAAACGTTTCCGACATGAGCAAAAACAAGAAAGTAAAACTTTTAATAATGTTTATATGAACGATTGAAGCATGAACAGTTGAGCACAAATGATAAAACCAGTAGCAGTGAACTTTCTATTAACATTATTATGTAAAAAAAACATGTTCACCATATCGTAAAGAACAAATGGATGAATAAAATAGTGTGAAACACCCAAGGAGAAATACCACTGTAAGGACAACACCCACACACACAGTCTCATATCCCTTAGTCCCAAAAGTATGAGTATGAACTCAATGTAGCGTCAGGACCTTTGGCTCATATAGTCCACCAATGTAGCTGGTAGGAGACAGGATCATGGGTCGTTCTTGTCTGGATCTGTCTTACATTACTATTTCAACAACATTACACTCTGGTAACAGGAGGTGGAAGTGGTCGTAAATATTGAGTGTGTATGGGGGGATGGTGTGTGTGTGTGTGTGTGTGTGTGTTCTCACCTAATTGTACTATACCGGATTTGAGTTTTTAGGCTCGTATTGTCCTGCTTCCCAAGATTCTGCTATCTGATTTGTCATCTAATATGTGGATATTTCAAGCATCCACCACTTCATCATCCAACTGATTCCACATATTAACACTTCTATATGGGAAACTGTATTTTCTCACATCTCCTTCACATCTGCCTTTCTTTAACTTGCAACTTTGTCCTCTAGTCCTCCCTTTATCTACTTTGATAAAGTTCTCCTTGTCTATCCTTTCCAATCCCCTATCAGATTTATACATCTTAATCATATCCTCTCTTTCTCTTCTTTCGCTTAGACATGGCAAATTCAATTGTTCTAATCTCTCTTCATATGTCAGTTCTCTTAGCTCTGGAATCATCTTAGTTGCAGCTCTCTGTACTTTTTCCAACTTAAATATATGCTTTTTATGGTGGGGTGACCACACCTCTGCCGCATATTCTAATTTAGGTCTCACCATTGATTTTATTATGTTACTAGCATCTCTTCATTCAAATAGTTGAATGCTATTTCATGTATGCATTTATTTATTCTGGTATGTAATTTATATAGCCCAGCAACATTATGGGGGCGAACACTGTTCCCTGTGGAACTCCGCTTGTGACATCCTTCCATGTTGATAATCTGTCTTTAATCATGGTTCTCATCTGTCTTCCCGATAGATAGTCTTCCATCCATTTTAACAAATTACCCTGAACCCCTCCAAGCTTCTTCAACTTCCATCTAAGTCTACTATGAGGAATTCTGTCAAAGGCCTTCTAAATATCAACATACACACTGTCCACTCATCCTTTTTCATCCTTCTCTTGAAGTATATCTATTACCCTATCATAAAAACTTACCAGATTAGTAACACATTGTGTGCCCTCTCTGAATCCAAATGGTCTTACAGTAAGTATATTATTTTCTTCCAAGTACTTTATCCATCTTTTCCTAATAATCTTCTCACACATTTTGCAAACATCACTTGTCAGTGACACTAGTCTCTAGTTTAGCGGCTGTTCCCTACTCCCACCTTTTTTAGATTGGTACTATATTTGTTTTTTTCCAGTCTAGTGGTAATTTGCCAACTTGTGCTACTTATTTAGCACATTCTTTTAAAATCCATCCTGCTATATTGTTTGGGCCCGTGTGTGTGTGGGGTGTGGGGGGAGGGGGGGGGGGTGTATAGGAACGGAACGATAATTCTAGATATTTACTACAGGAAACAAAATGACTATATGATGAAGTAATAAAGCTTGCCATGTTTGTACAAACTGTATGATATACGTGTTTTTTTTATAGTTCATCCCCTGGTGATGGCTGGTCCTGTCTATAGTAAGGTTTGGCAACCTCTACCTAACCTTAGCCGTTTTTATGTCTCTTTAACTGTACTAATTTTCCTACTTCGGGGGCGGGCGGCGAGGAATTCATCTCCCCTTGTAAAATTCTCCTTCTAGACGAGACAGAGAAAGGGGCGAGGGAACGTGGAAGTGGTCCCGGATCCTATGAATTAGAACTTTAATGTTATTCCTGTTCGGGCTGAGTCTCCAGTCGGCCACCCCTAACTATGGGGTATGTGAGTGAGTATATACAGTACATACATACATACATACATACAGTACATACATACATACATAAATACTGTTTACATGACAAAGATTACAATGGCAACTACAGTATATATATAACACACTTTCCACACTTAACACAACGCAACAGCTACGGAAATGCCCTAAAGTGCGAAGGAAATGTGTTTGTTTTGCAAAAACATAGATTCCCAAGAGAAGAGAGGCACCCAGGATTTATTTCGAAGACACTGTGGGTGGTGGAAAGTTACGTAATAGGTAGGCATAATGGAAGAAAAGAAGATTAGTGGGAGCAAATCTGATGATGACAATTATTATGTAATGTAAGTACCATACAGTTCTATAGTTTGTGACCAACTAATATTATATCACTCTGAGGAAGGTATGGTGAGGAGAGGCAATAATGTAACTTATCTTCGTAAATGTGAATGCATAAAGTGTTTCATATAGTTAAACATTTAAAGAGACTAAATTCTAAGACTTTAAAGTCTACAACAAATATTTATATATGATTGCACACTTCTCAATGCAATTACCATTTACATCATTATTTTGATATCATCACAATGGCGTGAAATGAAAAGCAACAGAAAATACTTAATCAAGAATCACCTTGGGGATAACAAAATAAAAGAACAAGAACCATGTTATTAAAGCGCCTTGAAAACTTAAAATGGAAGATTTTTTTGGCAAAGAGTGTAATTATGAAACTAATGGTCCAATAATCCGCACGAGGAGAAAATAATAGCTGATCACACTTTATACTGGAATGGTTTATGGTAGGAGGGAGGGGAGAGTGGGGGAGACAAGGGTGGGTGAGGGTTAAGAGAGAGAAGGTTGATTTTGGGTGAGAATGATCATGGATATGTAATCTATATTAAAATACTTTGCTACAAACATTGGTCGTCTTCTGCTCCCCTTTGTTCATTCTTTTAATGTCAAAGACAAGTTCGAAAGCAGCGATGAACTTGGTGAGGGAGACAACTACCTAATCTAGAGTATACTAACTATGTCGGGGAAATAAATCATGACTCCCATGATATTTTAATTATAAACAGGCCACATAAAACGATCTGTAAATGTTTTTACTTATTTCCTGGTTGAATCTATACCAGCGGTAGAATTGTCCGTTTGATTGCTCTAGTAATTTACGAGGAGTAATACATTAGGTTTCACGATTATTGCACTCGTCGCAATGAATGGGTAGTAGTCTAAACTAACACACGGACCCGAATCTGGCCAACCAACTGTATTGTGACTCTAATGGCGATACTGTTGTTCTGACGATGATCACAACAAGCAAGTAGCTCTTATAGTGATCGATAACCATTAGCCAAAGATCACCAAAACAGAATACTGGCTAACAGAAGGACATCAACGTGTTATTAATCAATGGTGTTTCCTCGGACCGAATTCCTGATCAGTTTTGGAGTTCCTAAGTGATTTGTACATGGCTCGCTGATGCAAATAATACGGTAATGACATAATTTATAATAATATCCCAAATGTTCAGCTTTGTATTTGAATCAACACCTGTATGATGTGTATAAATTATAAGTGCAATTAAATAATAATAATACGAGATAGAGAAGCATATTTGAGATGCCTTTCTTTATGTGATAATTATATGGTAATTCAGATAGAGATGCCCATTTAGTAAAACATAAATAGACAATATAATAACAATGAAACCTATCTAGATATTGTTGTCCAGCGCTTAACATATTGTCAACAAATATATATCTGCTTTAAAACTTAATATGATCCTGAACAAAAAGTAACGCATAAACAGAATGAAGTAGAAGGTCCTACTCCAAAGAGAGAGAGAGAGAGAGAGAGAGAGAGAGAGAGAGAGAGAGAGAGAGAGAGAGAGAGAGAGAGAGAGAGATAGCAGAGAATATATAATTATTCCCAAGCACTAAACACGTGAATAGTAAAAGAGAAGAGAACAAATATGGTTAAAATAAAATGAAGGAGACAAGAAGGAAGGGTGAGAGAGGAGTAAAGGTAAAACAAGTTGAAAGGTAAATATAATATACCTGTACAGGGTGATTCAGTAACCCTTTTCATAAATTTAATGGCAAATTCGGGAGACAAAAATAAGACTTTATTTTCTCTATGACCCTTAGGGTGAGTCTTTGATATGATGGAGATATTACACCTTTATAGTCCATGAGCCAAGACCCGAATTTTGGGATTCCGGTACCACCCGGGGTGACTAATTCTCTTAGGTGTTTTTAGCTTGCTACATGTCTCTAGTTTATGTTTTGATATGATAGCCCTTGCACATGGGTAGCTTAATGGTCGTTATCACTTCTTGAATAGACATACCCTACCGAAAATTCCGAAATTTTTTAAAATGTCAAATTTGGGGACAGGAATGCCTAAATGTCAACAAAATGCATATAGTAATTGTCACATTTAATACAAGTCCTGTAAATACACACTAAGCATGCCATGGGCTTGTACATACTATTATGGCAAATTACTACTCCTAAATATCATCTACGTCAGACTCGGAATCTGACTGTTGTGGCACCGGCTCTTCTTCAATAGCCTTGTTCAGACATGCCTGTAACCTGCACATTCCCGTGCATTTTAGACCATTGCTGAGACAAGTACACTTAGTGAGTTCGCATGACCGCACACACTTGCAAGACAGTAGCTGCATAACAGCATCTGGTGCTGGTGAGCCTCGCATCCAGTTGACGGCAAGCTTACCGTCCTCATCTGTCATCCAACCGCAGTCTGTTGGGTTCGCAACAAATGGCTGGCTCTGAAAGACTTCTCCTCCAGATCGCAGCCTGGTAGTTTGCACGCAGTGCATGCATGAAGAGGCAGTCCTCACAAGGAGGGAGTTGACTTGACTCTACCTCTCCACGTCTTGCACAGAACAGCTCATACCGAAGCTTGTTTACCTTAGTTGTGTGGGTAGATGGTAGGTACATGTGGCAGGTGATTTCCTGTAGCTTCTCAAAGAGTTCAGGAGACACTTCCCATGAGCGTCCAAGTTCGTGAAAAGCATGCTGGTATGTCTTGTCCATCTTCACCTGCTTGAGTGTCGTCATCTTCCCTCGGCCAGCGAATGCACTGACGGTATCACAGCCTGTAAAGGCATGCATACCAATCAATGAATCACACACGCCTGCCTCCCAGTGTGCGGCTCAGTGTGGTGATATCCAGGAATCTTGTCCGGTTCTTCGTCCCGCACTTCTGGAACAGATGGGATGGGATCTTGTGGCACATGCCAAGACACAACTCCATGACGTCTGTATCTTCTGCAGTGATGATGACAGACTTGTTCCCAGATTCTGCTCGATGAAGTGCATGGAGAAGAAGGCGTTGTGTCTGCTTCTTCTTGAGTTGACTTAAGCTCAGGAGCCTCTTCCCACTGCTCTTTGGTGATCTTGAAGCAGCGCTGCTCACATGTGACATACAGCTCCTTGTCCTTGAGCTTCTCCCTGTGCTGTGGTGCCTTCCATTCTTCTACCAAGAACTTGATAAGACTTGCCTTGTTGGAGGAACTACCGAGTAACTTTCTCCACTGCTGGATGTTGTGCCCAGGTTGAATGTTCTTGAAATGAATTCCTGTGCCTGCACTTCTTTTGGCTCGTTCTGCATCCTTGATGGAGTGTCTCCTTGTAGATATCAAACACAACATCAATGCGCCTGCTCTTAGCACCTTCATGAACAGCGTGACTCAGGTGCTGTACCTGCAAGCTGTGAAAGGTTTTGTCGTTTCCCTTCAGTTTGTGGACCAGGCTCATCCCATCAATTATGGTAGCAGAGGGCTCGGGTATCACTTCTGCAGGAGAAAACATTCCTCTCAACTCCTTTGCGAGTGCAGCCTTGTTGGTCTTGCGGATGAGACCCCATCACCGCTGGCAAGTGCCCAAGGCAAAGGCCCCAGGGGATGAAGCCAAGACATCACTCATTTTGAGCTTTCTGTTCTCGGCAACAAGGATCATCTGGCCAAATAGGTTCCTGTCAGCCTTTAAGATAACCTCCTTGGCATGGTCTTGTGAGCGTGGCTTCATTCTGATGTTAGTGAACGTTCTCAGTTTCGTCTTTCGTCATCGTGTCATGAAACTGTATAGTTGGCGTATCGATCTCCAGGCGCTCTTCCTTGAAGGCTTGATATGCATCCTCTCCTATTCTGTAGGCCCCTAGAAGGTCTTTGACAACTTCTGGTGGTGCCATAGTCGCAGTTGACAAACTGACAAGATCTTTTTGCTCTGCGTTGAAGGGGTTCAACCAGCTGGTCTCCATCAGTTGAACTAAAGATTGGACATCGGCCTCATCTCTTCTAATCCTGGGCATCTGTAGGTCTGGGTGGCTGAAGTCAGTATACTTTTGGCCTACTACCATAGTCCTGAGCTGCCTTAAGTACCTGCTGCGATACTCCGATGTCAGGTAGTACCTGGCGACAGCTCCGCCTTTCAGGCTGAAGCCTTTTGTGCCCCCTGGTGTCTGGGTGTCTTTGTTGATCGTTCTTCGATTGTCTTGGTCCACAGGGATCCGTCCAAAGGGATTCTTGCTACCGATCTGGACCGAAAAGCCACCTTGCATGAAGTGTTCATGGACCTCTGGGTGTTCACAATGGGCAGTCGAGACAATCAAGGCATAGTAGTAGGTTAGGAACCGGGCATAGTTCACTTTGTCATAGGCAAAACACCACGGTATCATCGTTCGGATTGCTCCTAGGTGGTGCATCCAGTTGCCTTCTCTGGAGGCTCGAATTAAGTCCAGCATGATCTCAACCATGTCCAGGTATGACATCCAGAATGCTGAGAGGTTGTGTTCAGATATTCTTGAGGGGCTCAAGATAAACTTGGAAAAGCTTCATGATATGTGTGCATGATTCACTCTCCATCAGCTCTTGAAAGAGTCCCTGAGACACATTGCTGTGAAAGCTGTTGATGTCCTTCAGTGTTTCATCTAGATGGTGTATGTCCCTTGAATGGTTTTCTTCTAGCCATGAAAGGAAGCCTTTCCATGCAAGCCTCATCAGTGCTTCATACACGAGCTTGTGTAGTCTCACTGCTCTGTTGTACCTCTTGCCGTTCATCACTCCTGACACTGATCCTTCTGCGATGATACCTGATTCCACACACAGATCTCTAAGACCTGCATCTTGAAACCTCTTTCCTATGGTGGAGATGAGATTACAGATTGTGTGGAAGACGCCCATCCTGATGATAATGTTCTTGAACTTCTCTTGTTTCCAGATAACTTCGGCAGCTTTGGCATAGAGTGCTTGATCAAACACGCACACAATCTTGTTAAGCTGTCAGGACTGCATGATAGCATGCGTTTGTTCCAAGATTTCATTAACGGTGGACATTTCTGTTGCGGGAGCATTGATAGTGGGCAGGTAGCTTACAGTGTCCTGAACCACTGCAATGTCTCTGCGCATTTTGATGTTGAACCCAGTCCAACTGCTGATGGACTGGTCCTCATGGTCTGACATTCGAGTAAGAAGCCAGATATGGTTCTTTGTCGTTGAATCCTGGACTTCCTTGGTATGTGTCGACATACGCAGTCTCAATCCTAGGTGGCCCGGCCCGCCGCCCAACATTGTATATTGGCAGCATTGATGATGTCTGAGTGATGCTTCTTATCTTGGACTTGGTAATCTCTGGCAGGACTTTCTCTGGCACAGGGCCTGCAACCTTGGACTGGACAGCAATGCCATTGGCTCTAAGAGGAGTACCTGCTCCACTTAGGGTCTCTTCAAGTCGGTCAATGTTATCCCAGGCCAGGGTTGTGAACACACCAGGGTAGATGTTTGCTGGCAGTGGAATGTCATCCTTTGAGCATTCCAGCGTCTGGATACAAAGGGCTGTATCGATCTCCTCAAACATTGAGTAAGACACACAGTGACCAAGACGATTCAGAGTTCGGATCAGTTCTGTGTTTCCTGTCAAAGACTTTACAGCATTGGTCAGCAGTACGTGCTTGGGTGGTTTTGTCTTGCCACTGGTAACAGCAAAGACCAAGTCACTGCCAAAGGAAGTGGCAAGACGTTGAGCTCTTTCAGAGGGAGTTTCACACTCGCACTCTCCTGTCAGCAGGGTGTGCAGGAATTGAGTGACTGCTGCAGGAATGACATTCTGATCTGTATCGGGAGGCCATGGCTGACTCACATCTTGTTTATTGATCTCATTCCTCAGCTGCATTCCTGCTTTGGTTAAGACATCTTCAGAGTTAGCTGCTCTTGCTTCTTGCAGGTCTTTTGCCATTTTGTGTGCTTGCCGGGCAAGGTCGTCCATTGAGAGGCTGCGTGGATAGATTAGAAGCTTTCCTTTCTCATCTGGGACAAAGCGTAGTGATTCTCCAAACTCGGTTTCAATCTTTCGGCGAACAGCTTTCTTTGTCGCTGGTTTCACTTGGATAATACCACGGGACATCATGGATCTCTCAAGCCTAGATGTGAGGTTTGTCATAGGCAGTACCTCTGGGTTGGGGAATAATTTGGTCCTAAAATTCAAGCAGAGTTCCTCGAGGGCTTCTGTCTCAACCTCTTCGTAGCGTGCTTCCTCGCTTTCTTCCTGATTTTCACCTGCACCCGACCTGGCGGCCGCTGGGGCAATCATTCTTTTGTGAAGAGTTTGTAGCACGACTTGTGGTAGTGACCCCTCTGTCCGCTGCAGCAACAAGGTCTCTGCTAACTAAACCAAGGATTATCTGGTTTGAGTTTCCTTATTGCTGCGTACTGCGAATCTTCTCCATCTGCTCGTAGCTCAACACACTTGTATGGGGGGGTTATGGTGGCTCCCTTGTCTTGTTGTTTGTTATGTACGTTGCTTGACTTCTCGCAGAAGCTACATTACTTTGGCATACACCCTGCTAGTACTAGGGGCATCCCTTGAATGCCCTCCTCCCTGGGGGTCGACGCTTGCTTGATTTCTATCTTGACAACCCTTGGCAAGGATAGAATCCAGTGACTTCTTTCATTGTAAAGAGACTACGACATTTACGGGTGATAATCTGTATGTGTGGTATTCCTCCTTCTTCAAGGCCCTTGGCTGCTTCCAGGACTGGATCATGCTGCCTGATTTCTGCAGCCCATGAGCAATGTGTTTCCAGGAGTCCAAATCACTGTGGTGACACCAGAGCATCGCTTGTCATCATCAGAGCAGTGGATGATACAGTCGACTCCGTGCTCTTTTCCCTCGCAGATGGTTCCATCCTGTCCTGGCCGTCAAACAGGTCGACACACAAAACCTGCAAAAAATATCACCATCTTAAACCATGAACAAACAAACACATTTACATGGAAACCACTCTACATATGTTTGGCTCCTTTCCAATAATAAATTTATCCCCAAAATATAACAAAAATCCCCAAATATGAAATAAACCCCTAAATATGGAGAAACTTGAAATACACATCGGAATAATTCTTGTTAGAGAATCACAATAAGCTACCAGAGCTGTTAGAATATATTTTTTTCAATGTTCCCCATATTTAAGGATTTATTCTAGATTTTAGAGGAAAATACCCCAAAATATAGAGTATATTCGCGAAATATGAGGAAATTTGAAAAATAACCTAGGAACAAACTCTGGTAGAGAATATAATTCTACACTAGGTGGTTCACAGTTTTCGCGATGATTGTGTGATGGATTTTAAAGAACAATGAGGAAAACGCGCCGAGCGTCACGCTAAAATCTTTATTTTTGGGTAGCGCCCCTATTGCATCAAAAAAATTAGACTAAGCGACCAGTGCGAGGGAAGTCTATCATATCTTAAGGTACTTACAGTCAGTCTATAAACATTTTAGTACCATTGGTGTTTAGTCAGCCCAGGTCGTACCGATATCTGGCCTGGCTCATGGACTATTAAAGTTATCGATAGATAGACGAAAACAAAAAATCTAAAGGAGTGAGAATGAAAATGTTCGTTGCTACTGGGCAGGGGTAGCGTAACCAAGACTTGGTTATCAAAATGGCTGGCATACGGTAGCTGGATGCATGTGTGTTTCGCAATTTACAAAGGTAACATTACTACCTGTAATTTTTATTATCATCATCATTATTATTAATAATCATTGTATTTAGGAGTAGTAGTAGCAAGGGGAAGTGAGAAGCAGGGCGGCGGAGGATTTAAGGTAAGAGGAAGAGGAGGAGGGAGTAAGTGGTTGGAAGAGGCGTAAGTGGCGAGGAGGAGGGGATCTTCCTGCGCGACTTTGAGCTTTGATACTCAGCTCGTCTTACTGAATCTTGAATCAAATCCTGTACATGAATCTAAAGATGGTTTCTTTGCTTACACGTGGTATGTAAATGGTTGCATATGGTAGCAGTTGTCTCAATGCTCAAAAGAACATTAGCATTTTATCACCATCATCATAATTAATACTCTACTACCCTGCCAGTTAGCAACGACATTTTCATTCTCACTCCTTAGATTTTTTTTCTTTTCTATCTATTGATAACTTTAAAAGTGTAATATCTCCATCATATCAAAGACTCACCCTAAGGGTCAGAGAGTAAAGTTGTCTTATTTTTTGTCTCCCGAATTTTGCCATTAAATATATGAAAAGGGTTACTGAATCACATAGAATAAACATTGCAGTTTGAAAAATGGTTGTTGTGGAAAAATAGTATATTGAACTATATAACGCATAAGGGAAAAATGGCTTAACAATTCAGATGATTCTTTTGCAACCCTACCTACTCTCTCGGGAACCTATTTTATATGTGGAAACTTGTACAATCGCAAATCATAAGAAGAAGTTCACCTCAACACATTTTGATATTGTGGCTAGTGATATATAATATCCCTATTTTAGTTCCCCCCCCCATGAGCCAAGAACCCGAAATTTTGGGATATCGGTACCACCCGGGGGTGACTAATTCTCTTAGGTGTTTTTTACAGCTTGCTACATGTCTCTAGTTTATGTTTTTGATATGATAGCCCTTGCACATTGGTAGCTTAATGGTTCGTTTATCACTTCTTGAATAGACATACCCTACCGAAAATTCCGAAATTTAAGTTTTAAAATGTCAAATTTGGGGACAGGGAATATGCCCCCCCCCTAAATGTCAACAAAATGCATTATAGTAATTGTCACATTTAATACAAGTCCTGTAACTACAACACTAAGCATAGCAAAGGGCTTGTACATACTATTATGGCAAATTACCTACTCCTAAATATCATCTACGTCAGACTCGGAATCTGACTGTAGGTGCCACCGGCTCTTCTTCAATAGCCTTGTTCTGACATGTCTGTAACCTGACACATGTCCGTGCATTTTTTAGACCATTGCCTGCAGGCAAGTACACTTAGGGAGTTCGCATGACCGCACACACTTGCAAGACAGTAGCTGCATAACAGCATCTGGTTCTGGTGAGACCTCGCATCCAGTTGACGGCAAGCTTACCGTCCTCATCTGTCATCCAACCGCCAGTCTGTGGGTTCGCAACAAAATGGCTGGCTCTGAAGACTTCTCCTCCAGATCGCAAGCCTGTGTTTTTGCACGCAGCCCCGTGTAGTTTGCACGCAGTGCATGCATGAAGAGGCCAGTCCTACCACAAGGATGGGAGTTGACTTGACTCTAACCTCTCCACGTCTTGCACAGAACAAGCTCATACCGAAGCTTGTTTACCTTAGTTGTGATGGGTAGATGGTAGGTACATGTGGCAGGTGATTTCCTGTAAGCTTCTCAAAAGAGTTCAGGAGACACTTCCCATGAGCGTCCAAGTTCGTGCAATGCATGCTGGGAGGTCTTGTCCATCTTCAGCCTGCTTGAGTGTCCGTCATCTTCCCTCGGCCAGCGAATGACACTGACCGGTATCACAGCCTGTAAAGGCATGCTACCAATCAA
>CM064508.1:9845846-9974035 GCA_032716605.1 Paralithodes platypus
TTTAGGCTCGTATTGTCCTGCTTCCCCAAGATGCTGCTATCTGATTTGGTCAGCCGATAGGGGGAGAAGTTCAAGCAGCCACCACGTCAATCAGCCAACTGAGTCCACATAGGAACACGTCTTAGAGGGAAACTGTATTTGTCCTTCTCACATCTCCTTCACATCTGCCTTTCTTTAACTTGCAAACGTTGTCCTCTAGTCCTCCCGTTATCTACTTTGATAAAGTTCTCCTTGTCTAGCCTTTCCCATCCCCTATCAGATTGATACATCTTAATCCTAGCCTCTCTTTCGTCTTCTTTCCCGTAGACTTTGGCAAATTCCATTGTTATAAGCTCTCTTCATATGTCCGTTCTCTTAGCTCTGGAATCATCTTAGTTGCAGCTCTCTGTACTTGTTCCAACTTAAATATATGCTTTTTAGGGTGGTATGCCCACACCGCTGCCGCATATTCGAATTTAGGTCTCACCATTGATTTGAGATGTGACGTATCAGCTCTTCCTTCAAATCGTTTGAACTCCCTATTTCATGTATGCATTTATTTCTGCTGGTATGTAATTTATATAGCCCAGCAACATTATGGGGGCGAACACTGTTCCCTGTGAAACTCCGCTTGTGACATCCTGCCATGTTGATAATCTGTCTTTAATCATGGTTCTCATCTGGTCTCTTCCCGATGGATAGTCTTTCCATCCATTTTAACAAATTACCTTGAGACCCCTTCCAAGCTTCTTCAACTTCCATCTAAGTCTACTATGAGGAATTCTGTCAAAGGCCTGCTAAATATCAACATACACACTGTCTGCCAAACATCCTTTTTCAGCCTTTCTCTTGAAGTATAGCTATTACCACGATCATAAACCTTACACAGATTAGTAACACATTGTGTGCCCCTCTCTGAATCCAAATGGTCCTTACAGTAAGTATATTATCAATTTCTTCCAAGTGACTTTAATCCATCTTTTTCCCTAATAATCTTTTCTCACACATTTTGCAGACAAACATCACTTTGTTCAGTTGAACACTAGTCTCTAGTTTAGCGGTTGGTGTTCCCTACTCCCACCTTTTTTAGATTGGTACTAATATTTGTTTTTTTTTCCAGTCTAGTGGTAATTTTGCCAACTTGTGCTAACTTATTTAGCACATTCCTTTTAACAATCCATCCTGCTATATTGTTTGGGCCCGTGTGTGTGTGGGTGTGGGGGGTGTGGGGGAGGGGGGGGGGTGTATAGTAAAGGAACGATAAATCTAGATATTTACTACAGGCAACAAAATGACTATATGATGAAGTAATAAGCTTGCCATGTTTGTACAAACTGTATGATTATACCTTGGTTTTTTTTGTTTATAGTTCATCCCCTGGTGATGGCTGGTCCAAAAATGATCTATACTTAAGGTTTGGCAACCTCTAACCTAACCTTATCCGTTTTTATGTCTCTTCTAAAAGCTGTACTAATTTTCCTACTTCGGGGGCGGGCTGCTGAGGAATTGTCATCTCCCCTTGTCAATTCTCCTTCTAGACGATACAGAGAAAGGGGCGAGGGAACGTGGAAAGTGGGTCCCGGATCCTATGAATTAGAACGTTAATGTTACTTTCCTGTTCGGTGCGTGAGTCTCCAGTCGGCCACACCTACCTATGGGGTAATTTGAGTGAGTATATACAGTTTTTGGGTAACATACATACATACATACATACAGTACATACTACATACATAAATAGCGTTTACATGACAAAGATTACAAATGGCAACTACAGTATATATATATAACACCTTTCCCACAGCTTAACACAACACGCAACAGCTACGGAAATGCCCTAAAGGGTTGGCGCGGGGGCGAAGGAAATGTGTTTGTTTTTGGCACACACATAGATTCCCAAGAGAATAGAGGGCACCCAGGATTTATTTCGTAAGACAACTGTGGGTGTGTGGAAAGTTACGTAATAGGTAAGGCATAAATGAAGAAAAGAAGATTAGTGGGGAGCAAATCTGATGATGACATTATTATGTAATGTAAGGTAACCATAACAGTTTCTATAGTTTTGTGGACCAACTATATTATAATCACTGCGAGGAAGGTACTGGTGAGGAAGAGGCAATAATGTAACTTATATCTTCGTAAATGTGAATGCATAAAGTGTTTTTCATATAGTTAAACATTTAAAGAGACTAAATTCTAAGACTTTAAAGTGTACAACAAATATTTTATATATGATTGCACACTCCTCAATGCCATTACCCATTTACATCATTATTTATTTGATATCATCACAATGGCCGTGGAAATGAAAGCAACAGAAAATACTTAATCAAGAATCACCTTGGGGATAACAAAATAAAAGAACAGAAGACCATGTTTTTATTAAAGCGCCTTGAAAACTTAAAATGGAAGATTTTTTTGGCAATAGTAGTGTAATTATGAAACTAATGGTCCAATAATCCGCACGAGGAGAAAATAATAGCTGATCACACTTTATACTGGAATGGGGTGTTTATGGTAGGAGGGAGGGGAGAGTGGGGGGAGACAAGGGTGGTGTGAGGGTTAAGAGAGAGAAGGTTGATTTTGGGTGAGAATGATCATGGATATGTAATCTATATTAAAATACTTTGCTACAAACATTTGGCGTCTTCTGCTCCCCTTTGCATTCATTTCTGTTAATGTCAAAGACAAGTGTCGAAATCAGCGCGGATGAACTTGGTGAGGGAGACAACTACCTAATCTAGAGTATACTAACTATAGTCGGGGTGAAATAAATCATGACGTCCCATGATATTTTTAATTATAAACAGGCCACATAAAACATCTTGTACAATGTTTTTTTACTTATTTCCTGGTTGAATCGCTACCAGCGGTAGAATTGTCCGTTTGATTGCTCTAGTAAATTTACGAGGAGTAATATACATTAGGTTTCACGATTATTGCACTCGTCGCAATGAATGGGTATTAGTCTTAACCTAACACACGGACCCGAATCTGGCCAACCAACTGTAATTGTGACTCTAATGGCCGAATACTGTTTGTTCCTGACCGAAAAACATGATCACAACAAGCAAGTAGCTCTTATAGTGGATCGTTACCATTAGCCAAAGATCACCAAAACAGATACTACTGGCTAACAGAAGGACATCAACGTGTTATTAATCAATGGTGTTTCCTCGGACCGTGAATTCCTGATCAGGTTTTGGAGTTTCCTAAGTGGATTTGTACAGTGGCTCGCTGATGCAAATAATACGGTAATGAACATAATTTTATACTAATATATCCCAAATGTTCAGCTTTGTATTTTGAATCCAACACCTGTATTATGTGTATAAAATTAATAAGTGCAATTAAATAATAATAATACGAGATAGAGAAGCATATTTGAGATGCCTTTCTTTATGTGATAATTAAAATATGGTAATTCCAGATAGAGATGACCCATTTAGTACAACAATAAATAGACAATATAATAACAATGAAAACCTATCTAGATAATTGTTTGTCCAGAGAGCGCTTTACATATTGTCAACAAAGATATATCTGCTTTAAAACCTTAATTATGAATCCTGAACAAAAGCACGCATAAACAGAATGAAGTAGAAGGTCCTACGCCAAAGAGAGAGAGAAAGAGAGAGAGAGAGAGAGAGAGAGAGAGGGAGAGAGAGAGAGAGAGAGATAGCAGAGAATATATTTATTATTCCCAAGCACTAAACACGTGAATAGTAAAAGAGAAAGAACAAATATGGTTAAAATAAAATGAAGGAGACAAGAAGGAAGGGTGAGAGAGGAGTAAAGGTAAAACAAGTTGAAAGGTAAATAATATAACCTGTACAGGGTGATTCAGTAACCCTTTTCATAAATTTAAAGGCAAATTCGGGAGACAAAAATAAGACTATTTTACTCTATACCCTTAGGGTGAGTCTTTGATATGATGGAGATATTACACATTTTATAGTCCATGAGCCAAGACCCGAATTTTGGGATATCGGTACCACCCGGGGTGACTAATTCTCTTAGGTGTTTTTAGCTTGCTACATGTCTCTAGTTTATGTTTTGATATGATAGCCCTTGCACATTGGTAGCTTAATGGTCGTTATCACTGCTTGAATAGACATACCCTACCGAAAATTGCGAAATTTTTTAAAATGTCAAATTTGGGGACAGGAATGCCTAAATGTCAACAAAATGCATATAGTAATTGTCACATTTAATACAAGTCCTGTAAATACACACTAAGCATGCCATGGGCTTGTACATACTATTATGGCAAATTACTACTCCTAAATATCATCTACGTCAGACTCGGAATCTGACTGTTGTGCCACCGGCTCTTCTTCAATAGCCTTGTTCTGACATGTCTGTAACCTGCACATGTCCGTGCATTTTAGACCATTGCTGAGGCAAGTACACTTAGGGAGTTCGCATGACCGCACACACTTGCAAGACAGTAGCTGCATAACACCATCTGGTGCTGGTGAGCCTCGCAACCAGTTGACGGCAAGCTTACCGTCCTCATCTGTCATCCAACCGCAGTCTGTTGGGTTCGCAACAAATGGCTGGCTCTGAAGACTTCTCCTCCAGATCGCAGCCTGGTAGTTTGCACGCAGTGCATGCATGAAGAGGCAGTCCTCACAAGGAGGGAGTTGACTTGACTCTACCTCTCCACGTCTTGCACAGAACAGCTCATACCGAAGCTTGTTTACCTTAGTTGTGTGGGTAGATGGTAGGTACATGTGGCAGGTGATTTCCTGTAGCTTCTCAAAGATTTCAGGAGACACTTCCCATGAGCGTCCAAGTTCGTGAAAAGCATGCTGGTATGTCTTGTCCATCTTCACCTGCTTGAGTGTCGTCATCTTCCCTCGGCCAGCGAATGCACTGACGGTATCACAGCCTGTAAAGGCATGCATACCAATCAATGAATCACACACGCTGCCTCCCAGTGTGCGGCTCAGTGTGGTGATATCCAGGAATCTTGTCCGGTTTCTTCGTCCCGCACTTTCTGGAACAGATGGGATGGGATCATGTGGCACATCCCAAGACGCAACACCATGACGTCTGTATCTTCTGCAGTGATGATGACAGTCTTGTTCCCAGATTCTGCTGCATGAAGTGCATGGAGAAGAAGGCGTGTGTCTGCTTCTTCTTGAGTTGACTTAAGCTCAGGAGCCTCTTCCCACTGCTCTTTGGTGATCTTGAAGCAGCGGTGCTCACATGTGACATACAGCTCCTTGTCCTTGAGCTTCTCCCTGTGCTGTGGTCGCATCCATTCTTCTACCAAGAACTTGATAAGACTTGCCTTGTTGGAGGAACTACCGAGTAACTTTCTCCACTGCTGGATGTTGTGCCCAGGTTGAATGTTCTTGAAATGAATTCCTGTGCCTGCACTTCTTTTGGCTCGTTCTGCATCCTTGATGGATGTCTCCTTGTAGATATCAAACACAACATCAATGGGCCTGCTCTTAGCACCTTCATGAACAGCGTGACTCAGTGCTGTACCTGCAAGCTGTGAAAAAGTTTTGTCGTTTCCCTTCAGTTTGTGGACCAGGCTCATCCCATCAATTATGGTAGCAGAGGGCTCGGGTATCACTTCTGCAGGAGAAACATTCCTCTCTAACTCCTTTGCGAGGGCAGCCTTGTTGGTCTTGCGGAGAGACCCATCACCGCTGGCAAGTGCCCAAGGCAAAGGCCCCAGGGGATGAGCCAAGACATCACTCATTTTGAGCTTTCTGTTCTCGGCAACAAGGATCATCTGGCCAAATAGGTTCCTGTCAGCCTTTAAGATAACCTCCTTGGCATGGTCTTGTGAGCGTGGCTTCATTCTGATGTTAGTGAACGTTCTCAGTTTCGTCTTCGTCATCGTGTCATGAAAACTGTATAGTTGGCGTATCGATCTCCAGGCGCTCTTCCTTGAAGGCTTGATATGCATCCTCTCCTATTCTGTAGGCCCCTAGAAGGTCTTTGACAACTTCTGGTGGTGCCATAGTCGCAGTTGACAAACTGACAAGATCTTCTTGCTCTGCGTTGAAGGGGTTCAACCAGCTGGTCTCCATCAGTTGAACTAAAGATTGGACATCGGCCTCATCTCTTCTAATCCTGGGCATCTGTAGGTCTGGGTGGCTGAAGTCCGTATACTTTTGGCCTACTACCATAGTCCTGAGCTGCCTTAAGTACCTGCTGCGATACTCCGATGTCAGGTAGTACCTGGCGACAGCTCCGCCTTTCAGGCTGAAGCCTTTTGTGCCCCCTGGTGTCTGGGTGTCTTTGTTGATCGTCTCTTCGATTGTCTGGTCCACAGGGATCCGTCCAAAGGGATTCTTGCTACCGATCTGGACCGAAAAGCCACCTTGCATGAAGTGTTCATGGACCTCTGGGTGTTCAATGGGCAGTCGAGACATCAAGGCATAGTAGTAGGTTAGGAACCGGGCATAGTTCACTTTGTCATAGGCAAAACACCACGGTATCATCTGTCGGATTGCTCCTAGGTGGAGCATCCAGTTGCCTTCTCTGGAGGCTCGAATTAAGTCCAGCATGATCTCAACCATGTCCAGGTATGACATCCAGAATGCTGAGAGGTTGTGTTCATCTCTGAGGGTCTCAAGATAAACTTGGAAAAGCTTCATGATATGTGTGCATGATTCACTCTCCATCAGCTCTTGAAAGAGTCCCTGAGACACATTGCTGTGAAAGCTGTTGATGTCCTTCAGTGTTTCATCTAGATGGTGTATGTCCCTTGAATGGTTTTCTTCTAGCCATGAAAGGAAGCCTTTCCATGCAAGCCTCATCAGTGCTTCATACACGAGCTTGTGTAGTCTCACTGCTCTGTTGTACCTCTTGCCGTTCATCACTCCTGACACTGATCCTTCTGCGATGATACCTGATTCCACACACAGATCTCTAAGACCTGCATCTTGAAACCTCTTTCCTATGGTGGAGATGAGATTACAGATTGTGTGGAAGACGCCCATCCTGATGATAATGTTCTTGAACTTCTCTTGTTTCCAGATAACTTCGGCAGCTTTGGCATAGAGTGCTTGATCAAACACGCACACAATCTTGTTAAGCTGTAAGGACTGCATGATAGCATGCGTTTGTTCCAAGATTTCATTAACGGTGGACATTTCTGTTGCGGGAGCATTGATAGTGGGCAGGTAGCTTACAGTGTCCTGAACCACTGCAATGTCTCTGCGCATTTTGATGTTGAACCCAGTCCAACTGCTGATGGACTGGTCCTCATGGTCTGACATTCGAGTAAGAAGCCAGATATGGTTCTTTGTCTTTGAATCCTGGACTTCCTTGGTAGTGTCGACATACGCAGTCTCAATCCTAGGTGGCCCTGCCCGCCGCCCAACATTGTATATTGGCAGCATTGATGATGTCTGAGTGATGCTTCTTATCTTGGACTTGGTAATCTCTGGCAGGACTTTCTCTGGCACAGAGCCTGCAACCTTGGACTGGACAGCAATGCCATTGACTCTATGGGGGTCTCTTCAAGTCGGTCAATGTTATCCCAGGCCAGGGTTGTGAACACACCAGGGTAGGCTGGCAGTGGAATGTCATCCTTTGAGCATTCCAGCTTCTGGATACAAAGGGCTGTATCGATCTCCTCAAACATTGAGTAAGACACACAGTGACCAAGACGATTCAGAGTTCGGATCAGTTCTGTGTTTCCTGTCAAAGACTTTACAGCATTGGTCAGCAGTACGTGCTTGGGTGGTTTTGTCTTGCCACTGGTAACAGCAAAGACCAAGTCACTGCCAAAGGAAGTGGCAAGACGTTGAGCTCTTTCAGAGGGAGTTTCACACTCGCACTCTCCTGTCAGCAGGGTGTGCAGGAATTGAGTGCCTGCTGCAGGAATGACATTCTGATCTGTATCGGGAGGCCATGGCTGACTCACATCTTGTTTATTGATCTCATTCCTCAGCTGCATTCCTGCTTTGGTTAAGACATCTTCAGAGTTAGCTGCTCTTGCTTCTTGCAGGTCTTTTGCCATTTTGTGTGCTTGCCGGGCAAGGTCGTCCATTGAGAGGCTGCGTGGATAGATTAGAAGCTTTCCTTTCTCATCTGGGACAAAGCGTAGTGATTCTCCAAACTCGGTTTCAATCTTTCGGCGAACATGTTTCTTTGTCGCTGGTTTCAGTTGGATAATACCACGGGACATCATGGATCTCTCAAGCCTAGATGTGAGGTTTGTCATAGGCAGTACCTCTGGGTTGGGGAATAATTTGGTCCTTATATACAAGCAGAGTTCCTCGAGGGCTTCTGTCTCAACCTCTTCGTAGCGTGCTTCCTCGCTTTCTTCCTGATTTTCACCTGCACCCGACCTGGCGGCCGCTGGGAAATCATCTTTTGTGAAGAGTTTGTAGCACGACTTGTGGTAGTGACCCTCTGCAGCAACAAGGTCTCTGCTAACTAAACCAAGGATTCTCTGGTTGAGTTTCCTTATTGCTGCTCTGCGAATCTTCTCATCTGCTCGTAGCTCAACACACTGTATGAGTGGCTCCCTTGTCTTTGTTGTTTTTATGTACTTGCTTGACTTCTCGCAGAAGATACATACTTTGGCATACACCCTGCTAGTACTAGGGGCATCCCTTGATGCCCTCCTCCTGGGGTCGACGCTTGCTGATTCTATCTTGACACCCTTGGCAAGGATAGAATCCAGTGACTTCTTCATGTAAAGAGACTACGACATTTACGGTGATAATGTATGTGTGGTATTCCTCCTTCTTCAAGGCCCTTGGCTGCTTCCAGGACTGGATCATGCTGCCTGATTTCTGCAGCCCTGAGCAATGTGTTCCAGGAGTCCAAATCCTGTGGTGACACCAGAGCATCGCTGTCATCATCAGAGCAGTGGATGATACAGTCGATCCGTGCTCTTTTCCTCGCAGATGGTTCCATCCTGCCGTCAAACAGTCGACACACACCTGCAAAAAATATCACCATTAAACCATGAACAAACAAACACATTACATGGAAACCACTCTACATATGTTTGCTCCTTCCAATAATAAATTATCCCCAAAATATAACAAAAAATCCCCAAATATGAAATAAACCCCTAAATATGGAGAAACTTGAAATACACATCGGAATAATCTTGTAGAGAATCAAATAAGCTACAAGAGCTGTTAGAATATATTTTTCAATGTTCCCCATATTTAAGGATTTATTCTAGATTTAGAGGAAAATACCCAAAATATAGAGTATATTCCGAAATATGAGGAAATTTGAAAAATACCTAGGAACAACTCTGGTAGAGAATATAATTCTACATAGGTGTTCACAGTTTCGCGATGATTGTGTGATGGATTTTAAAGAAAATGAGGAAAACGCCGAGCGTCACGCTAAAAATCTTTATTTTTGGGTAGCGCCCCTATTGCATCAAAAAAATTAGACTAAGCTACCAGTGCGAGAAGGCTATCATATCTTAATGTACTTACAGTCACTCTATAAACATTTTAGTACCATTCGTGTTTAGTCACCCCAGGTGGTACCGATATCTGGCCTGGCTCATGGACTATTAAAGTTATCGATAGATAGAAAAGAAACAAAAAATCTAAGGAGTGAGAATGAAAATGTCGTTGCTAACTGGCAGGGTAGCGTAACCAAGACTTGGTATCAAAATGGCTGCATACGGTAGCTGGATGCAGTTTGTTTCGCAATTTACAAAGGTACATACTACTGTATTTTTATTATCATCATTATTATTAATAATCATTGTATTAGTAGTAGTAGTAGCAAGGGGAGAAGCAGGCGGCGGAGGATAAGTAAATGGAAGAGGAGTAAGTGGTGGAAGAGGAGTAAGTGGAGGAGGAGGGATCTTCCTGCCGACTTTGAGCTTTGATACTCCGCTCGTCTTACTGAATCTTGAATCAATCTGTACATGAATCTAAAGATTGTTTCTTTGCTTACACGTGGTATGTAAATGGTTGCATATGGTAGCAGTTGTCTCAATGCTCAAAAGAACATTAGCATTTTATCACCATCATCATAATTAATACTCTACTACCCTGCCAGTTAGCAACGACATTTTCATTCTCACTCCTTAGATTTTTTTCTTTTCTATCTATCGATAACTTTAAAGGTGTAATATCTCCATCATATCAAAGACTCACCCTAAGGGTCATAGAGTAAAGTTGTCTTATTTTTGTCTCCCGAATTTGCCATTAAATATATGAAAAGGGTTACTGAATCACATAGAATAAACATTGCAGTTTGAAAAATGGTTGTTGTGGAAAAATAGTATATTGAAATATAATAACGCATAAGAAATGGATTAACAATTCAGATGATTCTTTTGCAACCCTACTCTCTGGAACTATTTATATGTGAAACTTGTACAATCGCAAATCATAAGAAGAATTCACTCATTTGATATTGTGGCTAGTGATATATAATATCCCTATTTAGTCCATGAGCCAAGACCCGAATTTTGGGATATCGGTACCACCCGGGGTGACTAATTCTCTTAGGTGTTTTTAGCTTGCTACATGTCTAGTTTATGTTTTGATATGATAGCCCTTGCACATTGGTAGCTTAATGGTCGTTATCACTTCTTGAATAGACATACCCTACCGAAAATTCCGAAATTTTTTAAAATGTCAAATTTGGGGACAGGAATGCCTAAATGTCAACAAAATGCATATAGTAATTGTCACATTTAATACAAGTCCTGTAAATACACACTAAGCATGCCAAGGGCTTGTACATACTATTATGGCAAATTACTACTCCTAAATATCATCTACGTCAGACTCGGAATCTGACTGTTGTGCCACCGGCTCTTCTTCAATAGCCTTGTTCTGACATGTCTGTAACCTGCACATGTCCGTGCATTTTAGACCATTGCTGAGGCAAGTACACTTAGGGAGTTCGCATGACCGCACACACTTGCAAGACAGTAGCTGCATAACAGCATCTGGTGCTGGTGAGCCTCGCATCCAGTTGACGGCAAGCTTACCGTCCTCATCTGTCATCCAACCGCAGTCTGTTGGGTTCGCAACAAATGGCTGGCTCTGAAGACTTCTCCTCCAGATCGCAGCCTGGTAGTTTGCACGCAGTGCATGCATGAAGAGGCAGTCCTCACAAGGAGGGAGTTGACTTGACTCTACCTCTCCACGTCTTGCACAGAACAGCTCATACCGAAGCTTGTTTACCTTAGTTGTGTGGGTAGATGGTAGGTACATGTGGCAGGTGATTTCCTGTAGCTTCTCAAAGAGTTCAGGAGACACTTCCCATGAGCGTCCAAGTTCGTGAAAAGCATGCTGGTATGTCTTGTCCATCTTCACCTGCTTGAGTGTCGTCATCTTCCCTCGGCCAGCGAATGCACTGACGGTATCACAGCCTGTAAAGGCATGCATACCAATCAATGAATCACACACGCTGCCTCCCAGTGTGCGGCTCAGTGTGGTGATATCCAGGAATCTTGTCCGGTTCTTCGTCCCGCACTTCTGGAACAGATGGGATGGGATCTTGTGGCACATGTCAAGACACAACACCATGACGTCTGTATCTTCTGCAGTGATGATGACAGACTTGTTCCCAGATTCTGCTGCATGAAGTGCATGGAGAAGAAGGCGTGTGTCTGCTTCTTCTTGAGTTGACTTAAGCTCAGGAGCCTCTTCCCACTGCTCTTTGGTGATCTTGAAGCAGCGCTGCTCACATGTGACATACAGCTCCTTGTCCTTGAGCTTCTCCCTGTGCTGTGGTGCCTTCCATTCTTCTACCAAGAACTTGATAAGACTTGCCTTGTTGGAGGAACTACCGAGTAACTTTCTCCACTGCTGGATGTTGTGCCCAGGTTGAATGTTCTTGAAATGAATTCCTGTGCCTGCACTTCTTTTGGCTCGTTCTGCATCCTTGATGGATGTCTCCTTGTAGATATCAAACACAACATCAATGCGCCTGCTCTTAGCACCTTCATGAACAGCGTGACTCAGTGCTGTACCTGCAAGCTGTGAAAAAGTTTTGTCGTTTCCCTTCAGTTTGTGGACCAGGCTCATCCCATCAATTATGGTAGCAGAGGGCTCGGGTATCACTTCTGCAGGAGAAACATTCCTCTCTAACTCCTTTGCGAGGGCAGCCTTGTTGGTCTTGCGGAGAGACCCATCACCGCTGGCAAGTGCCCAAGGCAAAGGCCCCAGGGGATGAGCCAAGACATCACTCATTTTGAGCTTTCTGTTCTCGGCAACAAGGATCATCTGGCCAAATAGGTTCCTGTCAGCCTTTAAGATAACCTCCTTGGCATGGTCTTGTGAGCGTGGCTTCATTCTGATGTTAGTGAACGTTCTCAGTTTCGTCTTCGTCATCGTGTCATGAAACTGTATAGTTGGCGTATCGATCTCCAGGCGCTCTTCCTTGAAGGCTTGATATGCATCCTCTCCTATTCTGTAGGCCCCTAGAAGGTCTTTGACAACTTCTGGTGGTGCCATAGTCGCAGTTGACAAACTGACAAGATCTTCTTGCTCTGCGTTGAAGGGGTTCAACCAGCTGGTCTCCATCAGTTGAACTAAAGATTGGACATCGGCCTCATCTCTTCTAATCCTGGGCATCTGTAGGTCTGGGTGGCTGAAGTCAGTATACTTTTGGCCTACTACCATAGTCCTGAGCTGCCTTAAGTACCTGCTGCGATACTCCGATGTCAGGTAGTACCTGGCGACAGCTCCGCCTTTCAGGCTGAAGCCTTTTGTGCCCCCTGGTGTCTGGGTGTCTTTGTTGATCGTCTCTTCGATTGTCTGGTCCACAGGGATCCGTCCAAAGGGATTCTTGCTACCGATCTGGACCGAAAAGCCACCTTGCATGAAGTGTTCATGGACCTCTGGGTGTTCAATGGGCAGTCGAGACATCAAGGCATAGTAGTAGGTTAGGAACCGGGCATAGTTCACTTTGTCATAGGCAAAACACCACGGTATCATCTGTCGGATTGCTCCTAGGTGGAGCATCCAGTTGCCTTCTCTGGAGGCTCGAATTAAGTCCAGCATGATCTCAACCATGTCCAGGTATGACATCCAGAATGCTGAGAGGTTGTGTTCATCTCTGAGGGTCTCAAGATAAACTTGGAAAAGCTTCATGATATGTGTGCATGATTCACTCTCCATCAGCTCTTGAAAGAGTCCCTGAGACACATTGCTGTGAAAGCTGTTGATGTCCTTCAGTGTTTCATCTAGATGGTGTATGTCCCTTGAATGGTTTTCTTCTAGCCATGAAAGGAAGCCTTTCCATGCAAGCCTCATCAGTGCTTCATACACGAGCTTGTGTAGTCTCACTGCTCTGTTGTACCTCTTGCCGTTCATCACTCCTGACACTGATCCTTCTGCGATGATACCTGATTCCACACACAGATCTCTAAGACCTGCATCTTGAAACCTCTTTCCTATGGTGGAGATGAGATTACAGATTGTGTGGAAGACGCCCATCCTGATGATAATGTTCTTGAACTTCTCTTGTTTCCAGATAACTTCGGCAGCTTTGGCATAGAGTGCTTGATCAAACACGCACACAATCTTGTTAAGCTGTAAGGACTGCATGATAGCATGCGTTTGTTCCAAGATTTCATTAACGGTGGACATTTCTGTTGCGGGAGCATTGATAGTGGGCAGGTAGCTTACAGTGTCCTGAACCACTGCAATGTCTCTGCGCATTTTGATGTTGAACCCAGTCCAACTGCTGATGGACTGGTCCTCATGGTCTGACATTCGAGTAAGAAGCCAGATATGGTTCTTTGTCTTTGAATCCTGGACTTCCTTGGTAGTGTCGACATACGCAGTCTCAATCCTAGGTGGCCCTGCCCGCCGCCCAACATTGTATATTGGCAGCATTGATGATGTCTGAGTGATGCTTCTTATCTTGGACTTGGTAATCTCTGGCAGGACTTTCTCTGGCACAGAGCCTGCAACCTTGGACTGGACAGCAATGCCATTGACTCTATGAGAAGTACCTGCTCCACTTAGGGTCTCTTCAAGTCGGTCAATGTTATCCCAGGCCAGGGTTGTGAACACACCAGGGTAGATGTTTGCTGGCAGTGGAATGTCATCCTTTGAGCATTCCAGCTTCTGGATACAAAGGGCTGTATCGATCTCCTCAAACATTGAGTAAGACACACAGTGACCAAGACGATTCAGAGTTCGGATCAGTTCTGTGTTTCCTGTCAAAGACTTTACAGCATTGGTCAGCAGTACGTGCTTGGGTGGTTTTGTCTTGCCACTGGTAACAGCAAAGACCAAGTCACTGCCAAAGGAAGTGGCAAGACGTTGAGCTCTTTCAGAGGGAGTTTCACACTCACACTCTCCTGTCAGCAGGGTGTGCAGGAATTGAGTGACTGCTGCAGGAATGACATTCTGATCTGTATCGGGAGGCCATGGCTGACTCACATCTTGTTTATTGATCTCATTCCTCAGCTGCATTCCTGCTTTGGTTAAGACATCTTCAGAGTTAGCTGCTCTTGCTTCTTGCAGGTCTTTTGCCATTTTGTGTGCTTGCCGGGCAAGGTCGTCCATTGAGAGGCTGCGTGGATAGATTAGAAGCTTTCCTTTCTCATCTGGGACAAAGCGTAGTGATTCTCCAAACTCGGTTTCAATCTTTCGGCGAACATGTTTCTTTGTCGCTGGTTTCAGTTGGATAATACCACGGGACATCATGGATATCTCAAGCCTAGATGTGAGGTTTGTCATAGGCAGTACCTCTGGGTTGGGGAATAATTTGGTCCTTATATACAAGCAGAGTTCCTCGAGGGCTTCTGTCTCAACCTCTTCGTAGCGTGCTTCCTCGCTTTCTTCCTGATTTTCACCTGCACCCGACCTGGCGGCCGCTGGGAAATCATCTTTTGTGAAGAGTTTGTAGCACGACTTGTGGTAGTGACCCTCTGCAGCAACAAGGTCTCTGCTAACTAAACCAAGGATTCTCTGGTTGAGTTTCCTTATTGCTGCTCTGCGAATCTTCTCATCTGCTCGTAGCTCAACACACTGTATGAGTGGCTCCCTTGTCTTTGTTGTTTTTATGTACTTGCTTGACTTCTCGCAGAAGATACATACTTTGGCATACACCCTGCTAGTACTAGGGGCATCCCTTGATGCCCTCCTCCTGGGGTCGACGCTTGCTGATTCTATCTTGACACCCTTGGCAAGGATAGAATCCAGTGACTTCTTCATTGTAAAGAGACTACGACATTTACGGTGATAATGTATGTGTGGTATTCCTCCTTCTTCAAGGCCCTTGGCTGCTTCCAGGACTGGATCATGCTGCCTGATTTCTGCAGCCCTGAGCAATGTGTTCCAGAAGTCCAAATCCTGTGGTGACACCAGAGCATCGCTGTCATCATCAGAGCAGTGGATGATACAGTCGATCCGTGCTCTCTTCCTCGCAGATGGTTCCATCCTGCCGTCAAACAGTCGACACACACCTGCAAAAAATATCACCATTAAACCATGAACAAACAAACACATTACATGGAAACCACTCTACATATGTTTGCTCCTTCCAATAATAAATTATCCCCAAATATAACAATAAATCCCCAAATATGAAATAAACCCCTAAATATGGAGAAACTTGAAATACACATCGGAATAATTCTTGTAGAGAATCAAATAAGCTACAAGAGCTGTTAGAATATATTTTTCAATGTTCCCCATATTTAAGGATTTATTCTAGATTTAGAGGAAAATACCCAAAATATAGAGTATATTCCGAAATATGAGGAAATTTGAAAAATACCTAGGAACAACTCTGGTAGAGAATATAATTCTACATAGGTGTTCAAAGTTTCGCGATGATTGTGTGATGGATTTTAAAGAAAATGAGGAAAACGCCGAGCGTCACGCTAAAAATCTTAATTTTTGGGTAGCGCCCCTATTGCATCAAAAAAATTAGACTAAGCTACCAGTGCAAGAAGGCTATCATATCTTAATGTACTTACAGTCACTCTATAAACATTTTAGTACCATTCGTGTTTAGTCACCCCAGGTGGTACCGATATCTGGCCTGGCTCATGGACTAATTGCTTTATAGTTTGTCTATACAGGATTAAATATTTGAATGGATATATAGTTATTACGGCTTTTGGGTGTACAGTCGCTATATAGCCTAGCGTACATTCAGTATATTTCCATTATGACGTCAGCATAAAATACACACATAAGTTATTGAGTGTAATCAATCATTGCAAACTTGAATAACCTTATAATCACCTTCCACTTTGTACAACACCATATCACAATGCACCACTATAACACAATAATGATGTCTTCCCAATTAGGTTCATATTATAATAACTCCAATAATCATGATACAGATATTATTGCATATTGAAACTTTACCATAAACACTGATCATTAATAATGATATTAGTATAATTAGAGGTCAACTATTCTGAATAAATAATTTAATACCCATGTGAGAGATAAATATGGAGGTTGGCTGTTTGTAAACATTAGGGGTGGGAGGGGGGGGGGGGCAGTTTGCTCCATAGACTTTCATCAACCTTTAACAAACACCCTCAAGGTTTCCCTTTTAGATACAATGTGACGCTCCTGCATAGTAGCCACGTGCAGGCATGCGCGAGGGTCGGCTGCCCAGCCGTTTAGAAACCGGCTGGCGGCAGCCGGCCGGCCGGCTTTTCCTTAGTATATATCCTACGACAATGTAACTAATGTCTGGGATATTCTTATGTTGTTTCACAGCTTGAAGCTGCCCTTATTCTTAACCAACGCATCTTAGTATATTTTATTCTCGATAGTTGATCGTTTCATTATTATATATAAGATGTAAGTCTAGTGAGAGTGGGAGGAGACGAGCGGGAGAGAGAGACCGGCTGGGGGACGTTGCTTCGCGCGGGTGCGGAGAGACTAGCTTGGGACGAGCCTGATTGTTGCCAATTAATCGCAACATTAGGCTTAGTTTCGACTCACGCAAGGGGTAGACGATTTTGACCCGGCAACGGTGTTGAGTGTTGCCAAGCATGGGATGTATTTCGCATGCCTAGGGTGGGGTCCAGACAGATTCAAGACTTAGAGCTCACCTCACTGTCATGCCCTTCGGACCCCCTTGATATCTATCCCTCTCAACCCCACTTAGAAACTTTCTCTCTTACTTTGTATACCTTCTTTCCACTACTTCACCAATCTATTTAATTATCCCATCCCCTTGATAGACCTTATATCTATTATTGTATTAACGACGAGCTCTCAGATAACTAGATAGGATTTTGGGCCTTATGCAGAGGTATAATTGTTAATGAGACCTAGGAAGCTTTTTTGTTGTCTCATATTTGGTGGTTTCAGCTTGCTAGTGTGTTCTTGTGGCAGGTGAGCAGGGGCTAGACCGGAGGGGAGGCTTTTTGCGATCCTTTAAGTAAAGTCTGCTGGTGCAAGTCCTGTGGACCTGCACGACTTTACTAGGATACCCGTGGGAGTCTGGGGGCATTTTCTTGTCTGTGTGCCTGTGTGTCTAGTGTTGTGTTGTGTGAGGGCCCTTGCCTAGTCCACTCAGCACTGCGCTAGCACGTCTTGCGTTTGTTCTAGGGTCGCCAGGAGAGAGTCAGATACTTGGGATCTGAGTCTCTCAAGAGAGCACCCTTTCAATTAGAGTAATTTGGCGCACAGACTTGGGAACGTCCCTAGGCTAGAGCAGGTGGCTCAGCCCGAGTATCCGAAGCCTATATCCTTCCGGCTAGACCTCTGCCACCTGGCAGATTAACAGCTAGCGGTTTATTATATCTGTATGCTTGTTATTGTGCCACAGTTTACCGTTTTTGTGAGCATTGTGAGTCAGGGTGTGGCTTAGAGACTCTGTCCAAGCAGGCTTGCCTGACTAAGAGTGAGAAGCACACCTGTATGTGGTTATGTTGCGAGTTGCTGCCTTTATTTAATTATACCTATGCCATTATACACTGTATGGCCTATCACTAGTATTTATTCCTGCTTATGAGTTAAGAGTTCTCTAAATCCGTAACTTACTTTCTTTGCTAAGCATCAGATCCTACAGTAGCCGCATGCAGTTTAGAAACCTGCATCTTGTCTACCTGTACGATGTTTTGAGGACTGTTTGCTTTCACCTTCTTTCACGCAGGGGTGATTAGTTGTATTAATTAACGTAACGTTAAATGTACTTTCTTCTAGTTTGTTATTAAATTGTTTCTGCAATTTAATTCCGTTATCTATCTTTTCCTTGAAGCTTTAAGTCAACTTAATTGTGTGATCTTTTATATAGCCTGCTTGACTATCAGCAGTCTATAGTGCGTGCACCCTGTAACCGAGTCATAGGATACCTTGTTGTCCAGGCAGGACTCTTGACGGTTTAGGGTGGTTTGTTGCCTGGGTTTATAGATAAGGGTTGGATCTAGCGTTTTCCGTTGTTGCTTGTTGCCGCATACCTAGTCCAATAGAAAGAGCCCAGTGTTTATATATCCCAGGACGTAACAAATGGCGACCTTGCATAGGATTTACTGAACGGAGGAATATAGTGGTCATTTGTTTTGAGATTCCTTATGATTAAAGGAATACAGTGGACATAGAGTTTTTTTTTGGAGCAACCAATATAACACATTAAAGACTTTAAATAACATTAGTATATACATACTTGCAGAGGAGATAAGGCACATTCTATAACCGTGATAATTACTGCAGTACACAAACATGTCTAATACATCTTTTTTTTTTTAGAGGTGCCCCTTACCACTGCCAGGGTGTTGAAGCTGAATAAGTATGGCTTAAAGTGTGTGGCAGGTCTTCAGGGTCACCAGGGTTTAACCCGTGGAGCCCCGGCTAGTTTTGTAATGTTTGCGCACCAGAACCCGGCGGTTTTCAAAAAATGGTTATATTCCAGAAACAATAGCGAATGGGTTAGGAATGAAGGAAAAACCACGAAAAACCGCTCAAAAAGCTTAAAAAATGGTCCTACAGAGCCCCCGAAAACGGATTTTACAAGAGTAAAAAATTGAAGGCAATTATCCCAAAAAAACAGGTTATTGCGCGCTCGCGCGCACGCACGTGGACTTTGAGAGTTTTCAACCATCGGCACGGTTGCGTGGGATACGTATACAGTTCCCATACAAATCTGAGCCCTCTTGAGTGGCTACACCTGAGGTTACGGTCAGCGCAATTAGGGTGACGCGTCTCTGGGGCTGTGCGTTACATACATCGCCGACGCGTCAGACGCGTCAGACGCGTCGCTGGGGCTGGACGGGTTAAGTGGCATGAGGAAAGATCAGCTGAGGACTTTGATATTGGGTTTAGAAGGGAGAGACCTGGGTGGAGAGGCGACTGGGGGCCCCGGTCCCCAGCCCCCCCTCCACTCTACACCCGTATCAAACGTCAGGGTGCCTGAATTTAGTACATACCCCCAAGTTGATGGTCAATGGCAGCGTGGAATTCAATCACAGGGACCCTCCCCATTAAATGCACCTTCCCCTCCTCAAGGGTTGACTCCAGATTTGTTGTTTCGGCTTGAGATGCCCAAGGTTGAGGCTGCTAGAGCTCAGGCTGAGGCTGCAGAGAGAACAGCTATACGAGAGGCTGAACTGCAGACAGAGTCTACTAGGTATCGGGCTGACATGGAGCTGGAGAGATCTCGAGTGGAGGTAACAGGGCGAAATATTGGGGGAGGTAACAGACATCGGGACCAATCATTGTCGCACCTGCTTAAACTAGTTCCTGTGTTCGATGAATCATGTGTGACTGAGTTTTTTATGCGATTTGAGAAGAAGTGTCAGGAACACCAGTGGCCTCAGGAAAAGTGGGCAGCATTAGTTTCATCAAGACTCCTAGGAAAGGGGCTAAAAGCATATGATGCACTACCTTTAGTGTCCTGTTTAGTTTATGATGAGATAAAGAAGGCTGTGCTACGGGCCTATGAGTTACAACCAGAAACTTACCGCTTGAAGTTTCAGGGTGTTACTAAGGGCAAGGATAGTACCTACCTAGAACACGCCCGGGACTTGTCTGATGCACTACGACATTGGCTGCGTTCTGAGAGGGCAGCTACTTTTGAGGAGTTGAGGGAGTTGGTTCTGTTGGAGCAGTTCTTTAAGTGCACAGGCAGGGACTTAACATTAAATATAAAGGAAAAAAATCCTAGAACTCTCCAGGAGGCAGCAGAAATGGCTGACCTCCGACTGTCATTAATTCGAGGGTGCGAAGCAGCAGCTAGGAGTGAGTCGGGTGCAAAGGATCGTACCCCTCCCCCTCCCAAGAATTTTGATACACATAAATACACAAAACCAGGTAACACTGACAATAAAACTGAACATAAACCAAATACCGTCCCGTATAAGAAGTCTAATGGTACCTCCCACTCCCAAGGGAATCCAAAGAGTAAAGAGTGCTTTGCATGTCACAAGGAGGGTCACTTTGCAAATGCTTGTCCGAACAAGCCACCAAACAAGGTTGTGTCATTGGCCCGCAGCATAGGGGTGTCGCCTATATCTTCTGAGTTTGCTAAGGGTAGTTCGTCAGAGGTTGGGACACAGCCTGTGTTCAAGAGTCCGGAAGGCTCGAACCCTGTCCGCGACGTCTTTGGGGGTCATAGAGGGCATGGTTTTGTGAGGTGGGCTGGCGAAAGGCGAGGAGTTAAGCTATTGCGTGATACTGGGGCTTCTCAGACCTTGTTAAAGAAATTTACTGGTAGACCGATTAACGCTGCTCGGGTGGTGGTAGTTCAGGGGATCAATGCTACGAAGTCCTACCCGCTGGTGCGGATGGAGCTGGAGGTGGGTGGTGTGGCGAAGGAGCTGGATGTCGGAATCGTAGAGAACTTGCCTGTTGGGGGCGTCGACCTCCTCCTCGGCAACGACTTTGCGGTGCCTGCTTCTAAGGTTTCACCCTTGGTCGTTGCCGAGAAGGCGGCCGACGTTAGTAGGGAGGAACAGGAGCGGGTTGAGAAGTGTAGCGTACAAACCATGGCGTGTGTTGTGACGCGTTCTCAGACATCTGGAGCCTTGCAGCCACCACCTCAGTCTATCAAACCGCGGAGGAAAGGTCACAAGAAAACGGGAAGTGTTGGTCAATTGGAGAGTTTTGAGCCGGCAGTGTTTCTTGGTGACTCATTATTGGCACCTATGTTAGAGTCTGGAGAGGCCCTAGGACCTGTCACAGCTAGTGAGGAGGTAGGGCAGGAAGAGACTCCGAGGCAGCAACGTTACACACGGAGAGAAAAAAGGGTTGCTCAGTTTGATATTTGGGGAGGACTTGGGTTGCTTCGGAAGCATCTAGACAGGTTGGTTCCCTCAGATATTTGTAAACTGCAGTTGGAGGATCCGGAAGTTCAGAAGTGTGGTAATGGTGCTGTCAAGATCAAACACGAGGACGGGGAAACATGTCATGTGAACCTGTTGGAGGAGTTTGTGAGGCAACCACCTGAGCAGCCTACTGTCCCTGCGTTGGTCTGCCGTGGCCAAGGTGGAGAAGGAGAGGGGGGCAGTAGGGCACAGGTGGAGGAGAGTAGGGATTGTCATGTCTCGGCGGAGCAGTGGGCGGGGGACACGAGTCTGGTGGCAGTGGAAGCGCTAGAGCACCTGCCTGAGCAGCAGTGTGCAGCGCTCCAGCACCAGCTCGGTTCATACCCCACTGGTCGTGCCGAGCTCCTGAGTCTCACAACTCGGGCGGTGCAAGATGTTCCGCGGGCAGGTCACGTGAATGTTGAAAGACCGTTAGCCTCGTTGTTTTGGTGGTTCAAGGTGGGCGACGAGGCTTTGGCATGGTTGCCAGGTCAGGGTCGACCCATGGCTGCCAAGGGTGGTGGTCAAAAGGAGGACATTGAGCAGATTGGTGAGGTTGGCTGTGGAGTGGCTGTGCCCAGTCGTCGCATAGCCTCCCAATGCTGCTCTAGTCTAATGCAACAGCCCTACCATAGACCGACTGTATCTGGCCCTGTCGCTAAAAGCGGTGATGCTGCGCAGGCAGATGTCGTCACAAGGAATGCGGGGGTGCGCATGTCGGTATCGGCGGGGAAGCCTTAGCAATAATGAACTATGGGAGTGACTGCACAGGTGGTACTGATTGTCCCTCTCATGACCTGGCTGTTCTAGGGACGAAGGTGGAGAAGGAGGGAGACTACAGGTTAGAAGCTGCGGTCTCGGCTGGGTTGTGGAAGGGCACTAGGATTGTTATTCTGCGAGATAAGTTGTTTACTAGGCTGTGGCAGTGCATCCGCATGTTTGTTGCTTCTCCAGGCCTGATGTACGGGGTAGAATCCGACATGCAGGCTGGAGATAGTGCAAGGCTCAGTTTAATTCCCTACCGTATAAATCCTGCTCGACAGCCTGTGGCGCAAGCAGAACTGGATTACGTGTTGACGAAGGGTCTGAGGGATAAGGAATGTCGTGAGTGGTCGTTGCCTGTAACTTTGCAACCGGTGTTAAGTGGCAAGATCAGTGAGTGTGTTGATTGCGAGAGTGTGTGTGCATTATCCCTGACAGACGCCTATACCTTATCGAGAGTTGACGACACCATAGACCGCCTCGGGGCTGCATCGCCTATCACGAAGGTAGAACTAGTGAAAGGTTATTGGCAGGCCCCGTTGCCAGAAAGAGCGAAGAGAAATGCCAGTCTTGTGATGAACTGGGCAGTTTATCAGTGCCAGGTGTTGTTTTGCTGCCGGGACACAAGTTGGATGTGTGGCATGCTAAGGGCACTGATAATGTTTTGGCTGATTGTTTGTCACGGGAGGGTTTGTTTGCAGGAGAACCCTCGCCGTTCAGTCAGTGTGTGTTGAGAGTGGAGGAAAATAGGCTGTCACTGTAGTTCAGCCGAAAAAAACAAATTAAAAAAAGCAAAAAACCTTATAAAAACTCTTTATTTTTATAACGTGTAGAATTTTGTATAAGATGTTGTAGCAGTATTATCTAAGTTGAATGTTTTCGCTTATTGTCGCTAAGTTAGTTGAACTTGCTCGGTGGAGTGCAACAGTCTTTATTTTTTTTTATATATAGTGCCTTGTGTCGCAACAGTGTGTGGTACTATGAGAAGCTTTCTGTTAGATATGAAGAACTTAGTCAAGTGTCTTATATCTTGGGGGAGGTGTCACGCTCCTGCATAGTAGCCACGTGCGGGCATGCGCGAGGGTCGGCTGCCCAGCCGTTTAGAAACCGGCTGGCGGCAGCCGGCCGGCCGGCTTTTCCTTAGTATATATCCTACGACAATGTAACTAATGTCTGGGATATTCTTATGTTGTTTCACAGCTTGAAGCTGCCCTTATTCTTAACCAACGCATCTTAGTATATTTTATTCTCGATAGTTGATTGTTTCATTATTATATATAAGATGTAAGTCTAGTGAGAGTGGGAGGAGACGAGCGGGAGAGAGAGACCGGCTGGGGGACGTTGCTTCGCACGGGCGCGGAGAGACTAGCTTGGGACGAGCCTGATTGTTGCCAATTAATCGCAACGTTAGCCTTAGTTTCGATTCACGCAAGGGGTAGACGATTTTGACCCGGCAACGGTGTTGAGTGTTGCCAAGCATGGGATGTATTTCGCATGCCTAGGGTGGGGTCCAGACAGATTCAAGACTTAGAGCTCACCTCACTGTCGTACCCTTCGGACCCCCTTGATATCTATCCCTCTCAACCCCACTTAGAAACTTTCTCTCTTACTTTGTATACCTTCTTTCCACTACTTCACCAATCTATTTAATTATCCCATCCCCTTGATAGACCTTATATCTATTATTGTATTAACGACGAGCTCTCAGATAACTAGATAGGATTTTGGGCCTTATGCAGAGATATAATTGTTAATGAGACCTAGGAAGCTTTTTTGTTGTCTCATATTTGGTGGTTTCAGCTTGCTAGTGTGTTCTTGTGGCAGGTGAGCAGGGGCTAGACCGGAGGGGAGGCTTATTGCGATCCTTTAAGTAAAGTCTGCTGGTGCGAGTCCTGTGGACCTGCACGACTTTACTAGGATACCCGTGGGAGTCTGGGGGCATTTTCTTGTCTGTGTGCCTGTGTGTCTAGTGTTGTGTTGTGTGAGGGCCCTTGCCTAGTCCACTCAGCACTGCGCTAGCACGTCTTGCGTTTGTTCTAGGGTCGCCAGGAGAGAGTCAGATACTTGGGATCTGAGTCTCTCAAGAGAGCACCCTTTCAATTAGAGTAATTTGGCGCACAGACTTGGGAACGTCCCTAGGCTAGAGCAGGTGGCTCAGCCCGAGTATCCGAAGCCTATATCCTTCCGGCTAGACCTCTGCCACCTGGCAGATTAACAGCTAGCGGTTTATAATATCTGTATGCTTGTTATTGTGCCACAGTTTACCGTTTTTGTGAGCATTGTGAGTCAGGGTGTGGCTTAGAGACTCTGTCCGAGCAGGCTTGCCTGACTAAGAGTGAGAAGCACACCTGTATGTGGTTATGTTGCGAGTTGCTGCCTTTATTTAATTATACCTATGCCATTATACACTGCATGGCCTATCACTAGTATTTATTCCTGCTTATGAGTTAAGAGTTCTCTAAATCCGTAACTTACTTTCTTTGCTAAGCATCAGATCCTACAGTAGCCGCATGCAGTTTAGAAACCTGCATCTTGTCTACCTGTACGATGTTTTGAGGACTGTTTGCTTTCACCTTCTTTCACGCAGTGGTGATTAGTTGTATTAATTAACGTAACGTTAAATGTACTTTCTTCTAGTTTGTTATTAAATTGTTTCTGCAATTTAATTCCGTTATCTATCTTTTCCTTGAAGCTTTAAGTCAACTTAATTGTGTGATCTTTTATATAGCCTGCTTGACTATCAGCAGTCTATAGTGCGTGCACCCTGTAACCGAGTCATAGGATACCTTGTTGTCCAGGCAGGACTCTTGACGGTTTAGGGTGGTTTGTTGCCTGGGTTTATAGATAAGGGTGGGATCTAGCGTTTTCCGTTGTTGCTTGTTGCCGCATACCTAGTCCAATAGAAAGAGCCCAGTGTTTATATATCCCAGGACGTAACAACAATTATACATTTTTCGGTAGAATAATATCCCGGCGGTTCCTTCTAAATTACAAACTCAATGTCGCTCTCCAGGAAGAAAGCACCTTTCTTCTGATATCTCTATTATTTATAATTGGGGCAGATGAAACCTTGTTTCTTTCAATTATTCCAAAACTCAATTTCACCATCTGTCTACTCGTCGCCCCCTTCCAGAAAACTATGACTTACTCTTCAACAACATACAAATTAACCCTTCATCTTTTCTTAATATTCTCGGTGTCTCTTTGTCTTCTGATGTCTCTTGGACATTGTACAGGGTCACAATGTGCCCATATATGGAGTATTGTTCACACGTACGGGGAGGATCCTCTCAAAAAGCACTTCTAGACAATGTAGAAAAAAAAAGCCTTCCGTCTCATTAACTCACGTCCACTCACCAATTATCTGCAGGCTCTCTCTCTCTTCGCCGAAATGTTGCATCTCTCTCGCTATTCTACCGCTATTACAATAATCAGTGTTCCTCAGAGCTCTCTCAGTGTATACCACCCTCTCTTCATAGAGCACGTAGCACACAGCTAATTCCACCCCTACTCTGTGCAACTCTCCAAACCAAGTGTGAAACGTGATTCTCAATCTTTCTTCTATTCAACAGCTGAGCTCTGGAACTCTCTCCCAGAGTCAGTCTTTCCCTCATCCTATGACTTAAATTGCTTCAATCTCCGTGTGTCCAAGCATTTTGACTCAAACGTCCCTTGATTTTGTCCCTGTCACTCTTTCAACTCTGGGGGAGGCACTCGTCACAGGCAGTTCTGACTTCCTGAGGGAGAAGGTGCGAAACACAAAATAACCTTCCCTAAAAATCATCGAAATTGAAAACATGATCAATAAGAGTGTAATAAAGAGCAAGAAGGTTTAAACACATGAATAGCTATAAACCAGATGCAAATATCAAATACAATAGAGTAAGATGATTTAATGAAGCCATCAACACGATAAAACTCTAGGCCTGGAACCCGAGAAACATCAAACACACTTTATTGGCTGGGGTATGGACATTTTTGTACCGTGGTGATTACATGAATACTAACTACAACCTCATGTTCACTACAAAAATAATTCTTGAAATATTCAAAATTTAAATCAGTTCCACTCATCTCCTAGAATATTTAATTATATAATCAAAACACACTTGATGTTGCTGATATTGAAAATTAGGCAAACTCGAAATTACATACATTATTACATGGACTATATCCGATTCGCTATTCTTATTTTTATACTAAACTGATGTGATGTGTATTTCAACAAATGGGTAAACTCCAGATACATAGATAACACTAGGAACTCTTTCATCATGTGATTATATGTTTGTCTTAGTCCGTGGTTCCTCTGTATTGTTCTGCAGGTTTTTCTCTATCAACCTGTCTGGCAAAATTTTTTTCTCTCTCTCTCTATCTCTCGTACGTTGTTCCAATGTCACAACGTAATTTGCATCGATATGTGTTCATGCCGCATATACCATTTATTATCTAATTCAGTCTCCCATTCCAAACCACTAGCCAGACTCCCCCCACCCCCCACTCACACACACACACTCTCTTCCGTTTCCCTCAGCACTTGCACGACCAGCCCAGAGTTAACTGAAGTCGGGGATAATCGAGGACCACACTATCTTAAGTGCAGTGAATATGAGAGAGAGAGAGAGAGAGAGAGAGAGAGAGAGAGAGAGAGAGAGAGAGAGAGAGAGAAGGGGGGGGGGGGGTGTCAAGAAACAATAAGGACAACATATGACCCACTTCTCTACCATCAGCCCTCGTTACCAACAATGTCCTCCCTCAGTTTCCATATTAGGGTTCCCTAGCTCACACTTTTATTTGCCTCACGTTCCTCGTTTTTATATGAATCGAATTTGTCCTCATGTTGGCCTTGTTCCTTATTTGATATCCTCGTGCAGAATATAAATATTTCTACTCAAAATTTCTTTACTTTTGATCTCTTATTTCTTAACTCGTTTAAAAACTTGAGCAGCATATTTTGAACAAGCCTTGACATATATATTGTTTCTACAACCGTTATTTTGGTAGTTCCAGTTAGCTATAGTAATTTTCACCAATAAAGGTAATATATATATATATATATATATATATATATATTTATACTGTATATACTGTATAAGTGTATATATATATGTATATTGTATGTACTGTATATATATATATATATATATATATATATATATATATATATATATATATATATATGTAAGCCGTATATATGTTACATTGTATAAAGCAGCAGCCACTACACACAGCCAGCCAGCGCCCCCCCCCCCCCCCCCCCCCCCCCACCAACCTACCCCCCACACACTTTCCACCCACCAACACCTTGCACGACCAGTCCCATGATAACTGGAAGCAGGGAAAATATATGATCACAATATATCGTGTTGTGAATGAGTTAGTGTGTTTGTGAAAGAGAGATATATAGAAAGAGAGAGAGAGAGTGAGTGGGTGAGAGTTGGAAATTGTGTATTTTTTGTTGGATACATTGACTGAAGTTCACGGACAATATTTGGACGAACATAAAAGCAATTTAAAGGGCTCTGTCTCGAGTCCCCACCTCCAGCAATTAGCATATACATACGTACATACATACATTCATACATATCACCAATTTCTTATAATTAAAGCACGTGTTCGAAGCAAATTTACCCTCTTTGATTTTCACATATATCACATGTTGGACGGGTTCATACTCATCACATTTGTATTTTTATTATATCTCTAACCTGGGTGATCACGGCAGCTTAACCTAACCAACCTATTCAAACCTAACCGGTACATTAGACTAGGGGAGGTGAAGCAAGTTTAAATTAGACTCGCTTGATTATGGACGAATAAGTTGCCGTGTACATTGCTTTTGATGGGTATTAACGTTGTTGAATTCACCCATGTGGACAATTATCGCTAATAACAATGAAGAACACCAACATATAATATATTAATCATTAATAATGATATGTTGGTCTCCTCCTCCTCCACTTACTGCAATAACGTATGTGGCGTGAATAAGGCTATATTTCTATATAATAAGTCCAGGACATAATATAACTTTACTAATTTGATTACTACTGTGTCTGCATGTCTGGTCTGCCCAGATAATAACTTTTCCAATCACCAACTTTCCTTATATGACAAATATTGAACATGTTCTCTCTCTCTCTCTCTCTCTCTCTCTACGACGCAATGCCGAAAAGTGTATTAAGCAAAGTAAAAAGACCTTGGAGTTACATGTTGCGAATCAAAGTAAAACAAACCCAAAATAATTCTATAGTTATATCAGAAAGACAAAAGTAGTTACTTCAACTGTTGGACCATTAGTCGATGAAAATGGAGAATACACCAAAGACGAAGTACAAATGAGAAATGCCCTCAATACTTTCTTTGCATCAGTTTTTACAACAGAAGACCTCGTTGATATCCTACAGCATCGCCGATTCAGATTGATAATTATGATGTTCTAAGCAATATCACCATTACAGAGAGAGAAGTATTGGCATGTTTAGATAAACTCAAGGTAAATAAAACGCCTGGACCTGATACAATCTCACCTAGAGTTCTAAAGGAAGTTATGGTGAGCTCTCCAAACCACTGACATTGCTATTCAATAAATCCTTGCATCTGGAACTATGTCTGATCAGTGGAAGCTAGCCAATGTAACACCGATATTCAAAAAAGGCAGCAAATCCCTATCCCCGTAACTATCGTCCAATTAGCTTAACCTCAGTTGTATGTAAAATGCTAGAAACACTTATAAGAGACAGACTCGTAAATAACTTAGAGGAAGATACCATAGTTATAGATACTCAACACGGCTTTCGGCTTTCGTAACAAACGCTGCTGCTTAGCAAATTTCTTAGACTTCTTCCACGATATCCTGAACCTATATGATAAGAGTAAAGCTGTGGATATTATATACCTTGATTTTCAAAATGCTTTTGACAAAGTTTCCCACAAATGTTTACTGCTAAAAATAAAAGTGCATTTAATACAAGACGGTGTGTTGAAATGGATAGACAATTGGCTCAGCGACAGAAAGCAAAGAGTAGTCATAAACAGTAAGGCATCTAAATGGACAAATGTAAGTAGCGGAGTACCCCAGGGATCGGTACTAGGACCAACTATTTTTCTAATTTACATCAATGACATAGATGTGGGTCTCACCTGTACAATCTCAAAGTTTGCTGACGATACAAACATTGCAAATACCGTACTCTCAAAGGAACAAGTTGACGATATGCAACACAATCTAGATAAGTTGTCATGTTGGGCCCAAATTTGGTAAATGAGTTTCAATGCGGATAAATGTAAAGTACTACATATCGGATACCGAAACCAAACTATTCAATGAATGGCACTCAGCTTAAGAGTGTAGACAGAAAACCCGATCTGGGAGTAACATTATCGAGTAACCTTAGACCGAGTCAACAATGTTCAGAAGTTGTTAAGAAGGCCAACAAAATAATTGACTTTATAGGCAGGTAATTTGAGCATAAAGCCATAAAAGTTATCATAACTCTTTACAATTCCTTAGTCCGCCCTCTTCTGGAATACTGCGTTCAATCCTGGTGCCCTTATTACCAAAAATATATAGACAAGCTAGAACAAGTTCAACGTAGAGTTACCGAAATGGTACCTAGCCTAAAGAACAAACCATACGAGGAGCTTCTTAGAAAATTAAATATATTTACATTAAAACAACGCAGATTAAGAGGCGACTTAATTCAAGTGTTCAAAATCATGAAAGGCATCGACAATATGAACTGTAGTAAGTACTCCACTATCGACCAATCTAATTACATACGGGGAAATGGTTGCAAAATTATTGGTAAATCATTTAACTCTCACGGATCTAAGAATTTCTTCTTCAATCGAGTTGTCACCTTCTGGAATGGGCTTCCCCGAGACGTAATAGACTGCAGCACCATTTATTCTTTTAAACTTCGCCTAGACAAATATCTTGCATCAAACCCGCAACTGACTGCGTATGTAAATGAATAACTTTATCAGATTCCTCCCTCAGATTCATCAAGGATTATTGCGTATATACTGTATATTACTAAGACGTTACTCTCTTTTTCCCAGATATACCAAAGATCACTTATAACTTTGTTATGTTACTAACCCATCTGTCCCCTACTAACTTCCTAATCCTGCCACGGACATTAGTTCCAGGGCAGTAGTTCCCTTTCCAATTTTCCCTTACCCACTCCAAACCACTGTTTGGACACTTGATCATCAGTGTTTCGGAGGACAAGCAGCCTAGAGGGGTCACTAGATCTGTTGTTGCTTGATTTTCTTTGTACTCCTTTGTACTCTCTCCTCTCTCTGAGTGGAAGGCAGTTTATTGTGGAGTGCCTCAGGGATCTGTCCTAGGGCCAATTTTGTTTCTAATCTGTATAAATGACATCGATGTTGAGCTAAATAATACTATCTCAAAGTTCGCTGATAACACAAAGATAGGAACATCAGTATTAAACAAAGAAGACAGAAATAAACTGCAATTTTATTTAAATACAATGGTAGAGTGGTCGGAAAAATGGCAGATGTCATTCAATGTTGACAACAAAAAATATGAATACAAGATGAAAGGCCAGCCAAGCAAACCAAGAGCATTAGTTAAAGACCTGGGGGGTCTTATATCTGAAACCTTAAGACCTCAGATCAATGTGCAGCAGATGCGAACAAGGCCAATCGAGCATTGGGATATATTAAGATAGATTTTACTTATACAAATGAGAACAATATAGTACCTTTATTTAAAAAGCATTGTGAGCCCTATCTTGAATATGGCATGCAATGTTGGTCTCCTTATCTGAGCAAGGACATTGAGAAACTAGAGTAGGTGCAGCGTAGATCGACAAAGTTGATTCCATCACTAAGAAATAAATATTATCATGAAAGACTACAAAATTTTAATTTGTTTTCACTTAAGGAAAGAAGATTGCGAGGTCAATTAATTGAGTGTTTCAAGATACTGAAGGGATTTGACAAAATTGATGTAGATTCACTTTTCAAAATAGATAATAGTTCATTAACTCGAGGAAATGGAATGAAATTAAAAACCAGGAGGGCGAATCTCCATGTCACAAAGCATTTCTTCACCTACAGTGTGGTCATCGAGTGGAACAAATTGAAAGTGGTACAATGTAAGACAATTGACACATTCAAAAGAAGTTTAGACATTCATTATGAGGGAGTGGGAATAATATAGGTTACAAAATATAAAAACAAAAAATAGGTTAAGCATCAGTAGTATATAACATTTCTCAACTTCGTTCTTTACTATAAATTTCCCAGTAGAAGTTTTTCTCATCCTGCTGGGGGACTTTTTTCCCCAACTGAATTTCATGCCGAGGGAGAGGTGGAGTACACAGGAAATCAAGCAACAACAGGTCTAGTGACCCTTCTAGGCTGCTTGTCCTCCAAAACACTGAGGATCAAGTGTCCAAACAGTGGTTTAGAGTGGGTAACGGAACATTGGAAAGGGAACTATGGAACTAATGCCCGTGGCAGGATTAGGAAGTTAGTAGGGGACAGATGGGTTAGTAACTGAGGGGGGGATAAAATAAAGTTATTCATTTACAAACGCAATCAGTCGCGGGTTTCATCCGAGATATTTGTCTAAGCGGAGTTTAAATGAATCAACGGTGTTGCAGTCTATAACGTCTCGGGGAAGCCCATTCCACAAGTTGACAACTCTATTGAAGAAGAAATTCTTAGATTCGTGTGAGTTAAAAGATTTACCAATAATTTTGCAACCGTTTCCCCGCATGTAATTAGATTGGTCGATAGTGAAGAACTTACTACAGTTCATATTGTCGATGCCTTTGATGATTTTGAAAACTTTAATTAAGTCACCTCTTAATCTGCGCTGAGTTAAAGGAAATATATTTAATTCTCTACGACGCTCTTCGTATGGTTTGTTCTTTAGGCTAGGTATCATTTTGGTAACTCTACGTTGAACTCGTTCTAGCTTGTTTATATCTTTTTGGTAATAAGGGCACCAGGATTGAACGCAGTATTCCAGAAGAGGCCGTACTAAGGAATTGTAAAGGGTTAGGATAACTTCTTTGGATTTATGCTCAAATGACCTGCCTATAAAGCCAATTATTTTGTTTGCCTTCTTAACAACTTCTGAACATTGTTGACTCGGTTTTAGGTTACTCGATATTGTTACTCCCAGATCGGTTTCTCTGTTTACATTCTTAAGATGAGTGCTATTCATCGAATAGTTTGCTTTCTCATCTAGGTATCCGATATGTAGTACTTTACATTTATCCGCATTGAAACTCATTTGCCAAATTTGGGCCCAACATGACAATTTAGCTAGATTGTGTTGCATATCGTCAACTTGTTCTTTTGAGAGTACGCTATTTGCAATTTTTGTATCGTCAGCAAATTTTGAGATTGTACAGGTGAGACCCTCATCTATGTCGTTGATGTAAATTAGAAAGAGAATTGGTCCTAGTACCGATCCCTGGGGTACCCCGCTACTTACATTGGTCCATTTTGATGCCTTACCGTTTATGACTACTCTTTGCTTTCTGTCGCTGAGCCAATTTTCTATCCATTTCAACACACCGTCTTGTATTCCATGCGCTTTTAGTTTTAGCAGTAAACATTTGTGGGGAACTTTGTCAAAGGCCTTTTGAAAATCAAGGTATATAATATCTACAGCTTTACTCTCATCGTAGAGGTTGAGGATATCGTGGAAAAAGTCTAAGAGGTTTGTTAAACAGGAACGTTTTTTACGAAAGCCGTGTTGAGTATCTTTAAGTAAGTTATTTGCCTCTAAGTGATTTACGAGTCTGTCTCTTATGACCGTTTCTAGCATTTTACATTCAATTGAGGTTAAGCTAATTGGACGATAGTTACTGGGTAGGGATTTGCTGCCTTTTTTGAATATCGGTGTTATGTTGGCTAGCTTCCACTCATCAGGTATAGCCCCAGACTGCAAGGATTCATTGAATAGCAATGTCAGTGGTTTGGAGAGCTCATCCTTAGCTTCCTTTAGAACTCTAGGCGAGATTGTATCAGGTCCAGGCGTTTTATTTACCTTGAGTTTATCTAAACAATTCAATACTTCTCTCTCTGTAACGGTGATATTGCTTAGAACATCTGAATTATCAATCTGAATCGGCGATGGTGTAGGGATGTCACTGAGGTCTTCGGTTGTAAAAACTGATGCAAAGAAGGTATTGAGGGCATTATTCATTTGTACTTCGTCTTTGGTGTATTCTCCATTTTCATAGACTAACGGTCCAACAGTTGAAGTAACAACTTTTTTCTTTCTGATATAACTATAGAATTCTTTCGGGTTTGTTTTACTTTGATTCGCATCATGTAACTCCAGGGTCTTTTTAATTTGTTTAATTAACTTTTTGGCTTTGCATCGTAGGTCTACAAATTTCACCCGTTCTTCGTCATTCTGTGAGGATTTTAATCTATCATTAGCAATTTTTTTAGCAAGCAGACAGTCTGAAATATCTTTATTCCACCATTTGGGCTTATCATTTCGATGGTATGCAGTCTTGCACTGCCTTAAGGTAAGTGGTTGTGAAATACTCCCAAGATGTAGTTATGTCATTATTGTTAGTCAGAAAGCTCCAGTCAGTTTCTTTAAGCTTTGATTTAAGTTTATGAAAATTTGCTTTCTTGAAATTAGGGACTTTCTCAATGCTGCTATTTGATTTGTTACTAGTAAACTTTAAAGTGAAAGTTATCGTACGATGATCGCTGTTACTGAATTCATCACTAACATTCAAATTCTTGATTAATTCTTCTTTTGTTGCGAGTACAAGGTCAAGCACATTATTACCACGGGTCGGAGATTGTACAAATTGAAAAAGTGAACTCTCTTGCAAGTTAGCATAGAGGTCGTGTCCAGAGTGTGAAGTAAGAATATCGCCCCATTTAGTCACAGGTAAGTTGAAATCGCCAAGAATTACGGTATCTTGTATGTTAGTTATTTCTGCAATTTGTTCATAAATTTCACTGTCAGTTTGCACTGATTGAGCTGGGGGTCTGTATAATAAAGCTAGTGTTATTTTAGTTCCTCGTTTATTATTTAATAGTACGTAAGATATGTCTATATTCGCAATTTGAGGTTTTGACATTAAGACGGGATTAAGACTTCCCTTTATAAAAAAAAGAACTCCTCCTCCATTTCTATTGATCCGACTTTTCTCAAACATTGTATAACCAGGAAGCGTATATTCGGCTAAAAAGTCTCCGTCTTCCGTATTTAACCAAGATTCTGTAATGCCGATTATATCATAATGTTCTGTGAACACGATTTCCTCTAGATCTGAAAATGTATTGTGTATGCTACGAGCATTAACATAAAACACCTTAAGAGTATTAGAGTTGGATGTTACTGATTGTGCATTGTCTGAATTTCCAGTTCTTATTTGACTTACACTACCCTGTCTGGGTACCCCCTGTTGACCCCTGTTTTTTGAACGGAAATCCTTGACTGCATCGTTCAGCAGACGACCAAGACGTGCAGCTCCTACTTCATTGAGATGTACACCATCTCCTGAAAACAAAGATTTATCATAGTAAAAATTATCCCACGTGTCGACAAAGCCGATGTCCTCCTCCCTGCAGAGTTTGGCTAGTCGGCGATTTGTACTGGTAGCTATGTTGTAGAATCGGTTTTCTACATCAATCCGGGGAACAATTCCTGAAATTAAGATTCTATTAGATTTTTCCTTGAAGGACCTGATCAGCCGCCGGTACTTGCAAAGTAGTTCCTCTGACCGCATCCGTTGGACATCGTTAGATCCAACGTGGATGACATACGTGGTGCTTGCGGGGGAGAGCCTGGAAACCTCTTCCACAGCCGCAACAATGTCGTCCACGCCGCCACCTGGGATACAGAATCGCTTTCTGGTCCTGGGTCCCCTGGCGCAGAACCCGGTTAATTGGGCACGGACCATGGAGTCGCCCACAAACCGAACTTCTTCCGTTTCCTCTTCCTCGTCAATAGCAAGAATTTTGAAGCGGTTTTGGCATGTTGTCAGGATGACCTTCCTGGTACTGGTACTGGGATGCACATTGTTTCTCACTAACTGAAAGTTGTCCTGGGGGGGAGTGAGAGTAGAGTCATTATTATTTTCTGCAACATTTAAGGTAGCTGCTGGTGTGGGTACCGGTACCGGTACTGTATGCACTGGAATGGCGGTTGACATCGTAGTGGTTTCTTGGGCCGAGGGCACTCCTACGTTGAGTGTGGCAAATTCTTGAAGGGATTCAAGCTTCGTAGTCAGGGCATCGATCTTGCGGTGAGCTGCATTCAATTCATCCGCAATCTTCTCTCGGAGCTGGCAAAATCTATAAATTTGGACATCAGTATCAACAAACATGGTAGGGCCAAATTTACCGGAACAACTCGTGCAGGTTCGTTGCGGCGCCATGACGATATAATCACATTATGCCTGAAAATCACACAAATTTATGTTAGCAAAATGGTACAATTAAAGCCTGAAAATCACAAAAAATTTATGTTAGCAATGTGATACAATTATTTCCTGAAAATCACACAAAATTTTGTTAGCAATATGATAAAATTAATATGCCTGTAAATCACAAAAAATATGTTAGCAATAGAACACAATTTATGCCTGAAAATAAAAAAAAAAATTTATGTTTGCAGTATGACACAGTTAAAGCCTGAAAATCACAAATGGACTAGAAATTTGTTACAAACTTTACTGGAAAAAAACAAAAAGTGGGAGAGGGTTAATGTAGCCTAGTGAGAAAACTGGAAAACAGTATACAGTACAGTAACAACAAATATTTGTTAGCAATATGGTACAATTAATGCCTGTAAATCACAAAAAGAATATGTTAATCACAAAAAGAATATTATGCCTGTAAATCACAAAAAATATGTTAGCAATAGAACACAATTTATGCCTGAAAATAAAACAAACAATGATGTTAGCAGTATGACACAGTTAAAGCCTGAAAATTGCAAATGGGCTAGTAATTTGTTACAAAATGTACTGGAAAAAAAAGTGGGACGGTTAATTTAGCCTAGTAGAAAACTGGAAAGCAGTATACAGTACAGTAACAAAAAATATTGGTTAGCAATATGGTACAATTAATGCCTGTAAATCACAAAAAGAATATGTTAATCAGGAAAAGAATATGTTAGCAATAGAACACAATTTTATGCCTGAAAATAAAAATAAAATTATGTTAGCAGTATGATACAGTTAGGCTAAAGCCTGTATATTAGTTTATACAGTGGTCGACACAATAATAATAATGGAGTTAGTAATATCCCTGGCAAGAGTGTGAGAGGCCTATTAATATGGTGACAAGTATCTGAAATGCGATTAATAAATAGGCTATCAAAAAGTATTACAGTAACTAAATTATTCTAACCCAATATTAAAACTATCTTGACAAATGTTAGTGTGTGCGATTTATATAGATAACCAAGATAAAAAGTTCAACCAAGTACAGTATTGGCTAGACTTTGATATATAAAATACAAGAAGAGGGTTTGTTTATGCGTACACAGGTGGCGCTGGTATCGGCGGCGTCTCTACTAACTTGACAAATAGAATTTTGAAAAACAAACGTTTATCAGTCAAAACTACAGTACAAAGTCATGCAAGATAACTACTGGGTGGTTTGCTAAGCACTTAACTACAGTGAGGGCTAAAATATCTACAATAAGTGCTAGAACTTTATAATATGAAACAAGCAAGTAGTTTGTTTACTTTAGAGTGTCGGTCGTCACTAACCGGTACAAATGTAAACAAAAGCAGTCTCGATAAACAAACTTTTATCAGTCAAAAACACAGCAGAATTACATGCAAAGCAACTACAGGGCAGTTAAGCTAGAGCTTAGCTACAGTTCATGCAAACAAAGAAGGGGATGAGTAATGGAGTACTCAAGTTATGGTCAAATTTCGAGCAGCGAGAGCGAAGTGCTGTTGGCGGGTTGGCGCGTCGGGCTCGAGTGAGGGGGGGGGGGGGGCCTTCTGCTTTGCTATCCTTGCCTTCCACTTTGTAGCAAATTCTATTTTAGCATTAAGTCCGGACTACCTAGTAGGGACCGCAAGGTCTGTTTAGTCTGTATATCGATGTAACTATATGTAACTCTCTCTCTCTCCTGGCGAATACTAAATAATTATTACATAAGAACATAAGAAAATGGGAGTCTGCAGAAAGCCGATTGGCCTAAGCAAGGCAGATCCCTGTCCCACACAACCCCAATTCAATTACAATGCCCAATTATACGCTCAACACTCTAATACCCTGAGGATCATCTTACCAAAACGGTTAGAGATTAACGCAGGATTATGGGGGTCTGCAGAGCGCTGATTGGCCCATCCCTGCTGATCCCCCTTCATACCCAACCCTTCTCGTCCATATGCTTATCCAATTTTATCTTAAAGCTCCCTACCGTTTTAGATCCCACTATAGCACTTGGTAGTCCATTCCACCCATCTACAACTCTGTTACCAAACCAATATTTGTCTATATCTTTTCTGAAAAGAAATTTATCTAATTTGAAACCATTGGTACGAGTTCTTTCGCTATCACTGAGCTTTAGTACATTTGTCATGTCCCCTTTGTTAATCCCACTAACTCACTTGAACACCTCTATCATATCCCCTCTAACTCTGCGTCTCTCTAACGAATGTAAGCCTAATTTATTCAACCTTTCTTCATACGGAAGATTTCTAATATTATGGATCATTTTTGTCATTCTACGCTGTACTCTCTCCAATGAATCTATGTCCATTCTGTAATAAGGACACCAAAATTGGACAGCATAATCCATATGGGGTCTCACTAATGACAAGTAAAGTTTTAAGATAACATCAGCAGTTCTGTTACTCACACTCCTAGAGATGAACCCGAGAATCCTGTTTGCCTAATTACGAACGCTTATACACTGTTTTCTAGGCTTCAAATCATTGCTAACAAACACACCTAGATCTTTCTCGCAGTCTGAATTTTCTAATTCTAAATTAGCTAGTTTATATTTAACATTTGTTTGCATCTTCCCTATCTTTAATACCTTGCATTTGTCAATGTTAAACTTCATATGCCAATTTACTGACCATTCATGTAAGGTATCTAGATCCCTTTGGAGGCACTCTATATCGCTATCGGAATCAATTGATCTCCCCATTTTAGTATCGTCTGCGAATTTACTTATCATACTAGTTATACCTAAATCTAGGTAATTTATGTATATAAGAAACAACAGGGGACCTAATACCGATCCCTGGGGGACACTACTTTTGACTGCTCCCCACTCTGACTTGGTACCATTTATGCTGACTCTCTGTTTCCTACCAATTAGCCATGACCTAATCCATCCCAACAACGATCCTCCTATTCCATGTGCCTCAACCTTTCTCATCAATCTCTCATGAGGGACTTTGTCGAAAGCTTTACTGAAATCTAAATAAATAATATCATATGACTTGTCACTATCTACTGCTTCATAATTATACCTCTGAGAAAAAGCTAAGCAAATTAGTAAGGAAAGATCGTCCCTGAGTGAATCCATGCTGAGAAGAATTTATTAAGTAAAATTTTTCTAAGTGGCTTCTAATTTTCCTAGCAATACTGGACTCTAGCAACTTTCCTATGATTGATGTGAGACTAATGGGACGGTAATTAGATGCTATCGATTTATCACCTTTTTTGAAGATCGGAACTACATTTGAAAGCTTCCAAGCTTCTGGAACTAAACCTGTTTCTAATGACTTGTTAAATAAAAATGCTAATGGACTACTTAACTCATCTCTGCATTCTTTTAATACTCTAGCATATACCTCGTCAGGACCAGGCGATTTTTGAGGTTTCAGTCTGTCAATTTCCTTAAGCACATCATTTCTACTTATACTAACTGTACTTAACATATTTTCTATACTATCACTATATACCATATTGACTTCTGGAATCTGTGCCAAATTTTCATTAGTGAAAACGGAAAGAAACTGACTATTTAATGTACTGCACATTTCTAAATCATTTTCGGTTATATCTCCTATTGAAGTTTTTAGGGGGCCTATTACATCTCTAACTTTATATTTATATAGTTGGTAAAAAGCTTTAGGGTTATTTTTTGAGTCACTGGCTATCCTTATTTCATAATTTATTTTTGCTTTCCTGATTTCCTTTTTGACCTGTCTTGATAGAGTCTGATAGTATATATGTAAATGATTTTCGCCTTTCTTTATTTTTCTATATTTTCCTTTCTTTTTTCCTATAAGATCTATTAGCTTATTAGTCATCCATTTTGGTTGGTTCTGCGTCGATCTAAATCTTCTTTTAGGGATATATTTATTTTGAGCATTGTGGAGTGAAGCAATAAACTGGTTATATGTAGGTGGCAAGTTTAACTCTGGCATATCCTGACTTAATTGCTTAACAATAGGGTCCACCCTTAATATAAGTCTCTTCTTAGCACACCATAATCGGCTTTTCTGAAATCTGGGATAAGTGTCGTATTCTCTTTAGCATTCCCTGTCCATTGTATATTAAAATAAATAGATTTACGATCGCTATTTCCTAGGTGGTCATCAATCTCTACATCATTTATCATACTGTATGTTCATTGTTACTGAAAACTAAATCAAGAATATTAATACCTCTAGTCGGCGTATCTATGAATTGAAATAAAAAACTATCTTTTACTACCTCAATAAACTCTACTGAATCGGAGTCGCCAATTTGGTGCTGCCAATCAATGTTCGGAAAATTAAAATCCCCTATAATTCACACATTGCTAAACCTTGATGCTATTTTAATTTCCTCCCATAACGATGTTCCGCCATTTCTACTCATATTAGGCGGTCTATATATAACTCCAATAACTATGGTCTCACTACCTTCGTTAACCTCTACAAGGGTGAGAGAGAGACGCTTCATTATTAATATAGTTGTAGAGACTGAATACATATATTTTGTGTAGCAATGAGGAATGACCCTGGGGAGCTGTAAACATGTTTGCATATGAAGTTTGATATTTACTGCTTCCTCTGCTACAGGATATCACTACAGGGATTATTTTAGTAAACTGAAGTGAAACTATAATAATCTGAGTTACATTATCAGAGTCACATGGCTCTAACTAAATGACAATATTTTCCTAAAAAACCTCTATCTATCTATCTATCTATCTATATGCTCAGGCCCAATCCCCATTTTGGGGGTAGCCGACTCAAGACAGAGCAAGAACAGGGAAAACACAAAAACAACATAAAACAACAAATTAACACAGATAAAAAGCACAAACTCACACACATCTAGGTCACCCAGGAGAAGACCCAGAGACCAGGGTCACCAAGGTCGCTCCAGCACTCCCCCGGCCCCCGACCACCCGGAGAGGTTCCGATCTCGGCAGGCAGACATGCAGCGGAGCCAAAGCCACAAGCCCTCCCACCACACTTCCAGGCGCACCATTCATATTAATCGTCTCCCCGGGCCAGGCGCCTGATGGACTATTATCTAGTCCAACTTGTGCCCGACCCCTTACTCCAAATGACCACGTGTTCACTCAACTATTCACAAGCATTCTCCATTCACTCCTGTCCACCACCACTTCCCCTGCCTGATCTATAGTCATGCCTCTATCATCCAAAGCCTTTCTTACACAGTCTCTCCATCTCAATGGGGGTCTTCCTGCCCTTCTATCTCCCCTTGTACCTGACTCACATATTCTCTTTGTAAGCCTTTCATCTCCCATTCGTTCAACATGACCATACCAGCTCAGCACCCTAAAAAACGTAAAAAAGGTATATGCACATGTATGAAAGAAAGCAGGAAGGATTGCAGAACAATTTAAATAAGCAGGTGAACAAGAAGGAAGACAACAATGAAAGGGAAAGAAGGAAGTAAGCAAGACAAAAAGAAAAGGGAAGACATATATGAAACAAAGCATGGAGATCGCAAGAGAAATGGAGAGGAGGAGGTGAACAAGACGAAAGGAGACAAGGAAAGCAAAGCACGGAAGAAAGAAAGAGAGAAGGAAGTAAACAACAAAGATGAACAAGAAAGGAAAATAATGTATGGCAGAAAGTAAGGAGGATCACAGGAAGAAAGAAGTGAATGCGGTGAACAGGAAGGACAAATAAACAAGGAAAGGGAATGAAGGAACGAAGGAGGGAAGAAAGTAAACAAAACAGGAGGGACAAGGAAAGGAATGTAGGAAAAGAGGAAAGCAAGGGGGATCACAAGAAGAATGGAGAGAAGGAAGTGAACAAGAAGACAAAACAACAAAAACGAAGGACGGAAGAAGGAGAGAAGGATATAAACAAAAAAGGAAGAAGAAAGGTGTGAAATGAAGGAAGAAAGATGAGAAGGAGGTACACAAGAAGGAAGAACATACAGGAAAGGGAGGGAAGGAAAGAAGGAGTGAAGAAAGTGAACAGCACAAAAAGAAGAAACACCAAAATGAATGTATGTAAGGAAGCAGGGAAGATCACAAGAAGAATGGAGAGAATGAGGTGAACAAGAAGAACATAAAGCAAGGGAAGAAAGGAAGGAAGGAAGAAGGAGAGAAGAAAGTAAAACATAAAATATGGAAAGGAATATATGAAAGAAAGCACGGAGGAATAAAATAAAGAAGGAGAGTCGGGTATTCTTGGAGGTAAGCTATTGTAAGAGGAACAAGACCTTTTGTGGCGGGGTAACTGACGGTGAAAGTGTTGATGATATATGAAGGAGGAGAGGATATGTTGAGGTGGGAGGCAGTTCAAAACGGCCACACTCCTACACAGCTACACTCCTAAACGGCCACAACCAGAAAGGGCACGGTACTCGGTTAAGTTTGCTCTCTAGACCTCCATCAGGCTTAAAATACTCCCCCGAAGAGCCTCCCTTCCATATGGATTTGTACATTTTTCAGTAGAGAAATGTCTCGGCCAAAGGCAGATTCATTCTAAATTGTAGGCCCACTATAGCTCGCCAGAAAACAAAATCGAAACATAAATGCTACGAAAAATCTTAATACTTACACAGAAATAGTGCGAAAGGACTTAAAATAGTCACACTAATGTGGTGAATGTATTAAAATGGCAAACCTTATGGGGCTAAACATGAGGGAAATAAGTTTTTGTAAGAGTAACAATTACTTTTGTGTCGGGGAAACCTGTGGTGAAAGTGTTGATGATATATAAAGGAGGGGGATGGATATGTTGAAGTTGGAAGTAGATCAAAACGGTCTACCTTCTACACTGGCACAATCCTAAATGGCCACAACCAGAACGGGCACGGTACTTGGTTAAACGGAATTAATAGCCTCACTTTACGTAACTAGTCAATGATCTTAAATGCACAGACACCAGTTACAATACAATCTCTCTGTCTCTCCTTCTCTCTCATATAGGTGGTGGTAGGCTAATCAGTAGCCTCCCACTTCTTGTGGAGGAACGAGAGGAAGTGGTGGAGGATCACCTCAATTATAAAGGTACCATTAACATCAGGATATGCAATTATTGTCATATTAGATTACTCCTACACCAAGTACAATAGGAAAACATTGACAGGAAAGCTGCCTCCTTGAGTGACACTATTGACAATATTGCCTATGTTACTGCACTGCCCCCAAACAGCACCATAGAGAGAGACAGACGCCTATGGAAGAGGATGCTTGATCTATTACAAAGTATACATAACGAAAGGAGAGGATTGTGTGTTAGTCAGTGAGATAAATGTAAACGTCGAGCTTCCTTCTTTACATGCATATTTTCAATTGATAGATATATGGGTTCCCTAACTTCACCCGGATAAGTCCCAAAGACTTCATGGTGTAATTGCAAACGATAGGGCCGAATATATTAAGTACTAGCAGGGGTACCCGGTGTTGCCCGGGTAATCACCATAATCACTATCAATACTACCACCACTACTACTACCATAATCACCATCATCAATCACTACTACCACGGCCTCGACCTCCCTGTACCTCATTAAACCGCGACCTCGATTTCGGCCGCTAAATGACCTCCGATTTTGGATCTGACCTCATCCGTACCCCCATTTTGGGGGGCTGCGAACAACTTTCGTTCCATACACCTTTTCGATCGGAGGCCTCCTTCTGCCCCAAACGGCCCTTTTTCCAATTTCGCACCCATTTTCTCCGTCCCTTTCACCCTGGGGTATTCTATGTTTTCACTAAAACCTGCCTAGGGACCCCCTTACTATGCATACCAAGTATGAACGCTCTAGCTTAAAAACTTCGGCCGCCTATAAAGAACAGACAGACAGACAGACAGACAATCGCAAATATTATATAGAAGAACACACGGTATAGTGCTGCCATTCCACCTACCATCCGACGTGCTGTGACTTTGCTAGTGGTATATCACATTAGGTTTCAGTACACTTTCAACATATCAAAGCAGAGCATCTCTCAGATAGTCCCTATATACAACATTTCCTGAAATGTTGTCCAAGTGTGTACTACAGTAGGCTTTAAGGGGAGATGGGTCGTTTTTCTGGTCCACCTTCTTCCTCATGTTTAGCCCTATTAGTGTTTAGATTTTAAGACGTTTGACCCATTAGTTTGACGATTTTAAGACCTTTCACCCCATTTATTTGTCAATATTAATACTTTTCGTGCCATTTATGTGTCGATTTTTTCCTGGCGAGCGATAACGAGCATGTCATTTTAGACGAACCTGGCCGAATGTTTATATTATATCGACATATGTACACATTTATCTGAAATGAGTGTTTTTTTTTTTTTTTTTTTTTTAAGTTTGGAGGTCTAGGGAGGCAACTAAATACCTGAAAATATACAAATGGGGAAATAAATACGCCCATTTCCCCTTACCAAAATATCCAAGTACAACATTCATGGCTTTAAGGTAACAACTTTGTATTTGTGTTTCAATTATAATATAAACGCATTATTTATGTAGGGCCTATATGACGACACAGTTGGGGCACAATTCACGAAACGGTATTTACAATTCATATCTGCATAACAATTAATGTAGTTTGTACCAACTTGTGTGTGGTTTTTTTTTAAATAATGAGTTTATCCACCGAGGCGTGATTTTGCCAGGATTGTGAATAATCGCATCCAAAAAATGTGCATGGGTTATGAAAAAGATGATAAATGTCAGTATTAAACGATAGCATATATTATGATACTTGTAACATGTATTTTTAAAGGTCATTAAATTACCCACTGTACAATTTTGAGGCTCATGATTGTAGACTACTATGGGTTTTAGAGGCCGAGTTACATGGTTTTTCGGGAATAACTTATTAACACAAATTTGGATTAGTACGATATTTTGACACAGCTTTATTCACACCCTGCCCTAATTTTCGCCAATATCGTGCATTACCAAAAGTGTAGAATTAAGGTACTTGTCCCTGTGTCATGAGGTTAAAGTCGCACCTGGTCACACCTGGATGATGAGGAAACGAACAAGGTTAGTCACCCCCCCCATCTCTCTTTCTTTCCCTCTCGCTCTCTCTCTCGCTCTCTCTCTCTCTTGCTCGCTCTCTCTCTCTCTCACTTTCTCACACATGGAAACTACGGCCACTGGCGCATGCATTATACATATAAAAATGAGGCATGCAAAATGTGTTAATTTTATATTGTATAGTGACATAACGTGAAGGTAAGGACAAGAGTATGGTAGGGTGCTGGGTATATAACGACCGTGTTTCATCGATGAGCAATGGTTCGGTTGTTTCCGGGTGTTGTGTGTTTTCGTCGGGTGCCACGGGCTTACGGCAGCAGTCGTATACAGTCAGCCATACGTGACATTGGCTCCAGCAAGGCAAATTATGGCAACCATGTTGCGTCATTGTCCGCGTGGGTGTAAAAACGCATTTGTCATGCGTCTTTACTACATATACAGCAGGGAGGAAGCCGCCAATCGGCTTGTCCAATCATTTGTCCACCCTTCATGTCTCCGCTTCCTTTCGTTGTATAAAATGACCTATTAATAAAACCTGGCCACACTCACCCCTCCACATTCCTATAAACTTTGTATAAATGTCCCATTGTCCCACCCTTCTCCTCCGTGTTTTTGTTGTATTGTTTGTTTTATTGTCGGCAGCATCTTCCTCAACGTACCATCACTCATAACAATTCATGGACCTCACCTTTTTTCTAATTATGGAAGTATATCTCTACAAACGGATTTACGAATATGATTGTCTATACATCAATTACGAACCTACATATACCATTGATTATAAAGCAAGTCCCAGCCAATAATCAACCCAGATAGTAATTGCATAACGAAAATCGTACCGGTCCACGATTTTGTATAAGTGACTGTACTTACTTACCCTACACTACCCTTCCTCCCCCAACATTTTCCCATCCTCACCCCTTCCCAACCCGTAATTAATGACCAAGCGTCAACTGCCCCATCCCACCTGACATCCAACACAACCTGACGATACGATGACCATATTACACCTTACAGTAGATGCAATATCATGCCAACACAAAACTACACAACACCTGGAAATCACCAAACCACTGCTCTTCCATCACACACGCTCGTTTTATACCCACCACCCTACCCTACTGTTGCCCTTGCAGTCAGTTTATGTCACTATCATACATTAATATAAAATTAATACATTTTGCATGCCTCACTTTTATATGTATAATGAATGCGCCAGTGGCCGTAGTTTCCATGTGTGAGAAAGTGAGAGAGAGAGAGAGCGAGCAAGAGAGAGAGAGCGAGAGAGCGAGAGGGAAAGAAAGAGAGATGGGGGGGTGACTAACCTTGTTCGTTTCCTCATCATCCAGGTGTGACCAGGTGCGACTTTAACCTCATGACACAGGGACAAGTACCTTAATTCTACACTTTTGGTAATGCACGATATTGGCGAAAATTAGGGCAGGGTGTGAATAAAGCTGTGTCAAAATATCGTACTAATCCAAATTTGTGTTAATAAGTTATTCCCGAAAAACCATGTAACACGGCCTCTGAAACCCATAGTAGTTCAGAGGCAGTTCAATAATTAATTAACGGTTTGTCCTTTGTGAAATTATATACATACACAAAGAGAGGTAAGTTATCTTTTTTTCGCTAAATATATAAGGATATATAGACAGAATGTACAAGCTCTTTTCACAATATATAAGAGAAGCCTAGCTAAACTGTGGCATCTTTGTTAGTGTACGGTAGAGACCCTGTAGTGACAGAGATCTTCACAAAATATAAGAGACTCTATAAAGATAACGATTGGTCAACCTCCGCCATCTTGGTGGCATTAGAGATATTTTCCTGGTTTTATACTCAAGTATATTCATGTCTAAAATATACATTTGGCAATACTGGTATGGGATATAGAGTTTGGTCTTTGGATAAACATACAGTGTTACAAAATAAAAACATTATTAAAACCTTGTGTTTTGATAATTGATGCTAAAGAATGGCGTCCACAGATCCAAAGTATATCTCGTATACAATAGCCCCAATATACCAGGCTGGGTAACAAACAACAATACGCTACAAAAAACAAAGGCACGTAGGTGAGCGCCGCGCTGTGGTATGACCATGATGATACCCTTTACTCGTACAGATTTTTAGTAGGTTGTATAAATCTGTCTGATTATAGCCAGAACAAAAACACGAATGACGTCATCATACTGAATGGGTTTACAAAATAATGCACAACTACTGTAAATGAAAATAACTAACAATTCGGATACATAGATACAGGTTATCATTGCATAAATATTTTTTCTATTACACCTTTGGTCTCAACCTAAATTCATATCAGCTTGGTAAATTATAATGAACCTAAATTTTGTTTTTATGAAATGTAATCAATCGTTCCAGTTATGTATTTTACTGTACTGGATTTATAGTCCATGAGCCAGGCCAGATATCGGTACCACCTGGGGTGACTAAACACGAATGGTACTAAAATGTTTATAGAGTGACTGTAAGTACATTAAGATATGATAGCCTTCTCGCACTGGTAGCTTAGTCTAATTTTGTTGATGCAATAGGGGCGCTACCCAAAAATAAAGATTTTTAGCGTGACGCTCGGCGTTTTCCTCATTTTCTTTAAAATCCATCACACAATCATCGCGAAACTTTGAACACCTATGTAGAATTATATTCTCTACCAGAGTTGTTCCTAGGTATTTTTCAAATTTCCTCATATTTCGGAATATACTCTATATTTTGGGTATTTTCCTCTAAATCTAGAATAAATCCTTAAATATGGGGAACATTGAAAAATATATTCTAACAGCTCTTGTAGCTTATTTGATTCTCTACAAGAATTATTCCGATGTGTATTTCAAGTTTCTCCATATTTAGGGGTTTATTTCATATTTGGGGATTTTTTGTTATATTTTGGGGATAATTTATTATTGGAAGGAGCAAACATATGTAGAGTGGTTTCCATGTAATGTGTTTGTTTGTTCATGGTTTAATGGTGATATTTTTGCAGGTGTGTGTCGACTGTTTGACGGCAGGATGGAACCATCTGCGAGGAAGAGAGCACGGATCGACTGTATCATCCACTGCTCTGATGATGACAGCGATGCTCTGGTGTCACCACAGGATTTGGACTCCTGGAACACATTGCTCAGGGCTGCAGAAATCAGGCAGCATGATCCAGTCCTGGAAGCAGCCAAGGGCCTTGAAGAAGGAGGAATACCACACATACATTATCACCGTAAATGTCGTAGTCTCTTTACAATGAAGAAGTCACTGGATTCTATCCTTGCCAAGGGTGTCAAGATAGAATCAGCAAGCGTCGACCCCAGGAGGAGGGCATCAAGGGATGCCCCTAGTACTAGCAGGGTGTATGCCAAAGTATGTATCTTCTGCGAGAAGTCAAGCAAGTACATAAAAACAACAAAGACAAGGGAGCCACTCATACAGTGTGTTGAGCTACGAGCAGATGAGAAGATTCGCAGAGCAGCAATAAGGAAACTCAACCAGAGAATCCTTGGTTTAGTTAGCAGAGACCTTGTTGCTGCAGAGGGTCACTACCACAAGTCGTGCTACAAACTCTTCACAAAAGATGATTTCCCAGCGGCCGCCAGGTCGGGTGCAGGTGAAAATCAGGAAGAAAGCGAGGAAGCACGCTACGAAGAGGTTGAGACAGAAGCCCTCGAGGAACTCTGCTTTTATATAAGGACCAAATTATTCCCCAACCCAGAGGTACTGCCTATGACAAACCTCACATCTAGGCTTGAGAGATCCATGATGTCCCGTGGTATTATCCAACTGAAACCAGCGACAAAGAAACATGTTCGCCGAAAGATTGAAACCGAGTTTGGAGAATCACTACGCTTTGTCCCAGATGAGAAAGGAAAGCTTCTAATCTATCCACGCAGCCTCTCAATGGACGACCTTGCCCGGCAAGCACACAAAATGGCAAAAGACCTGCAAGAAGCAAGAGCAGCTAACTCTGAAGATGTCTTAACCAAAGCAGGAATGCAGCTGAGGAATGAGATCAATAAACAAGATGTGAGTCAGCCATGGCCTCCCGATACAGATCAGAATGTCATTCCTGCAGCAGTCACTCAATTCCTGCACACCCTGCTGACAGGAGAGTGTGAGTGTGAAACTCCCTCTGAAAGAGCTCAACGTCTTGCCACTTCCTTTGGCAGTGACTTGGTCTTTGCTGTTACCAGTGGCAAGACAAAACCACCCAAGCACGTACTGCTGACCAATGCTGTAAAGTCTTTGACAGGAAACACAGAACTGATCCGAACTCTGAATCGTCTTGGTCACTGTGTGTCTTACTCAATGTTTGAGGAGATCGATACAGCCCTTTGTATCCAGAAGCTGGAATGCTCAAAGGATGACATTCCACTGCCAGCAAACATCTACCCTGGTGTGTTCACAACCCTGGCCTGGGATAACATTGACCGACTTGAAGAGACCCTAAGTGGAGCAGGTACTTCTCATAGAGTCAATGGCATTGCTGTCCAGTCCAAGGTTGCAGGCTCTGTGCCAGAGAAAGTCCTGCCAGAGATTACCAAGTCCAAGATAAGATAAGATAAAGTCCAAGATAAGGCCTACAGAATAGGAGAGGATGCATATCAAGCCTTCAAGGAAGAGCGCCTGGAGATTGATACGCCAACTATACAGTTTCATGACACGATGACGAAGACGAAACTGAGAACGTTCACTAACATCAGAATGAAGCCACGCTCACAAGACCATGCCAAGGAGGTTATCTTAAAGGCTGACAGGAACCTATTTGGCCAGATGATCCTTGTTGCCGAGAACAGAAAGCTCAAAATGAGTGATGTCTTGGCTCATCCCCTGGGGCCTTTGCCTTGGGCACTTGCCAGCGGTGATGGGTCTCCGCAAGACCAACAAGGCTGCCCTCGCAAAGGAGTTAGAGAGGAATGTTTCTCCTGCAGAAGTGATACCCGAGCCCTCTGCTACCATAATTGATGGGATGAGCCTGGTCCACAAACTGAAGGGAAACGACAAAACTTTTTCACAGCTTGCAGGTACAGCACTGAGTCACGCTGTTCATGAAGGTGCTAAGAGCAGGCGCATTGATGTTGTGTTTGATATCTACAAGGAGACATCCATCAAGGATGCAGAACGAGCCAAAAGAAGTGCAGGCACAGGAATTCATTTCAAGAACATTCAACCTGGGCACAACATCCAGCAGTGGAGAAAGTTACTCGGTAGTTCCTCCAACAAGGCAAGTCTTATCAAGTTCTTGGTAGAAGAATGGAAGGCACCACAGCACAGGGAGAAGCTCAAGGACAAGGAGCTGTATGTCACATGTGAGCAGCGCTGCTTCAAGATCACCAAAGAGCAGTGGGAAGAGGCTCCTGAGCTTAAGTCAACTCAAGAAGAAGCAGACACACGCCTTCTTCTCCATGCACTTCATGCAGCAGAATCTGGGAAGAAGTCTGTCATCATCACTGCAGAAGATACAGACGTCATGGTGTTGTGTCTTGGCATGTGCCACAAGATCCCATCCCATCTGTTCCAGAAGTGCGGGACGAAGAACCGGACAAGATTCCTGGATATCACCACACTGAGCCGCACACTGGGAGGCAGCGTGTGTGATTCATTGATTGGTATGCATGCCTTTACAGGCTGTGATACCGTCAGTGCATTCGCTGGCCGAGGGAAGATGACGACACTCAAGCAGGTGAAGATGGACAAGACATACCAGCATGCTTTTCACGAACTTGGACGCTCATGGGAAGTGTCTCCTGAACTCTTTGAGAAGCTACAGGAAATCACCTGCCACATGTACCTACCATCTACCCACACAACTAAGGTAAACAAGCTTCGGTATGAGCTGTTCTGTGCAAGACGTGGAGAGGTAGAGTCAAGTCAACTCCCTCCTTGTGAGGACTGCCTCTTCATGCATGCACTGCGTGCAAACTACCAGGCTGCGATCTGGAGGAGAAGTCTTCAGAGCCAGCCATTTGTTGCGAACCCAACAGACTGCGGTTGGATGACAGATGAGGACGGTAAGCTTGCCGTCAACTGGATGCGAGGCTCACCAGCACCAGATGCTGTTATGCAGCTACTGTCTTGCAAGTGTGTGCGGTCATGCGAACTCCCTAAGTGTACTTGCCTCAGCAATGGTCTAAAATGCACGGACATGTGCAGGTTACAGACATGTCAGAACAAGGCTATTGAAGAAGAGCCGGTGGCACAACAGTCAGATTCCGAGTCTGACGTAGATGATATTTAGGAGTAGTAATTTGCCATAATAGTATGTACAAGCCCATGGCATGCTTAGTGTGTATTTACAGGACTTGTATTAAATGTGACAATTACTATATGCATTTTGTTGACATTTAGGCATTCCTGTCCCCAAATTTGACATTTTAAAAAATTTCGGAATTTTCGGTAGGGTATGTCTATTCAAGAAGTGATAACGACCATTAAGCTACCAATGTGCAAGGGCTATCATATCAAAACATAAACTAGAGACATGTAGCAAGCTAAAAACACCTAAGAGAATTAGTCACCCCGGGTGGTACCGATATCCCAAAATTCGGGTCTTGGCTCATGGACTATTAGGAGAGTCTTGTCGTGTTCTAAAATATAGAAGAAAAAAAACATCAATAACATTGAAACGGCATTCAGTTTACTTATAATGAAATAGTTGACAATGTTGATGGTGATATAAGCCTCGAAAATATCATATACATTTCAAAACAGCGACTCCGAGAAGTTCGAAAACTCGTGTTTGTTTTTCCTCGACCCTTATATAAATTTAAACAATGCCACTCCCCCTCTCCCCTGCTAATACAATGTTACGACTGACGAAGCGTGTCTGATATACCTACAGTAGAGATCCTTTAAAGAGAGAACGGTCAGCTTTATTTTGGGTTGCCATTTTGGTGCCATAATTATCAAAGAAATTAATGATCGTGTATTTTGTATCATAAATAATTTAGATCCAAGAAACAAGTAGTATATCCTGTAGCAGTAGTGCCGAGTGTGTACAAGGTGTATGGGTTTATTTGAGCGTAAAAGACGGCAACATATCACCAGTGGCACCAAAATGGCGGAGGTTGGCCGATCTCAGTTACTATAGGGTTTCTAGATATACTTCTTCTCACTCTCTACACCTGTTGTTTACTTACTGTATTATGTATTCGTTGTAAAAGGTGTCGTGCCCGTTTCCATTATTCACAATGCATTCACTAGTCCCATAAATAATAACATGTCACTGTCTCACTAACTCTCACACACTACAACTCATGCCAGTTATAAATTCGTAGCCATGTTTCAGTTTCTTTTTCATAAATTGTGTGCATATATTTTCTTATAAGTCGTTTCACATAATATCACTTCGAGTATCTCTTACTCATTCACGTTTTTCTCACAAACTTCGCACGGTATTATGTATTTCTTGTTTATGTTGCATTCTCCACTGTAAGGGAAAATCCACTAATATATTAAGGTATTTAGATTCATGGAGGCAACTGTACACTACCCCCGTTTTCTGTGTATATATTCATATTTGTTTGTGTTTTTGTTGTGATCCCTGCCAGCTCACCGATCTAATTTGGTAATTCATATTTCATTTAGTGTCTTGATCATTCATTCATTGACTTCGATCCCTTTCCATAGATATCATTTATTTATTTGAAGCTTCACATAGTGTCTCGTCTGGCCGTAAATTATTTTTTTGTTTTCGAGTCTTGCTTCAAAGCTTTATTTAAGATGTCGAACTGTTTCACTGTATATGGTCTTTGACCCATTTAAGAGGTTATATAAGGGTTTATGTGAGAGGACCGCTTGGAAGGGACTGAAGTTTTCGCAGAGAGGCTCCAGTTCTGACGTTATTCTTGAATTGCAGTGTGCTGGCTTAATAATCCAATAGGGTTGATAGCCTCTGAAGTCCTATTTTAACTAGGACCGCTTCACAAGGGACTGGAGTTTTTGCAGAGAGGCTCCAGTCCTGACGTTATTCTTGACTTACAGTATGCTAGCTTAATCATCCAACAGGGTTGATAGCCTCTGAAGTCCTATTTAAAAAAAAAAAAAACGCTTCACTCTACTCCCAGGCAGCAGACGGGAACTACTGATGTAATTTAATGTATACCATTGCTTTTCTTCGTGTGTACATTCATCGTATACTTATATTTAATATTTGTTATATTGATTGTTGTTACTATGTTGGAGAAGTTTACTGACAGGGAATTAGGATTTATGTAACTAAAGTGTATTTGTAATTATAATACTTACTTGTATTATTTGATTGCAATAGTTCATATTGTCCGAGATGGGTCTGGCCAGTTAAATAATATGTTGTCTGCCGCCCCTCTTTCAATTGTATAAATGTTACCGCTTTGCTAAATGTTTTTGCCTGCATATTACACTTAATTTCTAATGATTTTGAATCTTTTTAACTTTTAGATCACTGATGATGACATTTAGAATATGTCGAAACGTTTGACAATATGAAAATAAAGATGTTGTTCGCTGCCTCACTCATTGTGTTATTCCTGCTAGTTCATATTGTATTTGTTTACTGACGTTATTTTTATTTACTTTGGGTTTATAATTTATGTAATCAACATTGCTGTTAATTACTCTTGCCCTGATAATTAAAGTTTTGTTGGGATTTAGTGTATCTATTATATATGTAGTTACAAAATCCTGTGTGTCTCCTATAGATCGTACACCTGCCAAGGGCCGGGCTGGTGAGGCATCCATCATCCCAAGTCTCCCATCGTCACGCTCGGCAGTTGTGTGGCTGAGGGACGTTACCCTCCTGTGTTCCCAGAGTTGAGCCTGAGACTTGCTACACTCAAGACCCTATTTATTTCCCTTCTTGAGATATAAATAATGAGAAGTATCCTGGTAAACATTCTCGTGGGGATATATTAACTTAATAATCACTTGCTCAAAGAGATACTCTAATTTTGTAAATATACTGTACTGTATGTAAGAACATAAGAACATAAGCAAATGAGAGTCTGCAGAAAGCCGATTGGCCTAAGCAAGGCAGATCCCTGTCCCACACAACCCCAATTACAAAGCCGAATTATAGGTTCAATACTCTAATACCCTGAGGATCATCTTACCAAAACGGTTAAAGATTAACGCAGGACTACGGGGGTCTGCAGAGCACTGATTGGCCCAACCCGGCTGATCCCCCTTCACACCCAACCCTTCTCGTCCATATGCTTATCCAATTTTATCTTAAAGCTCCCTACCGTTTTTAATCCCACTATAGCACTTGGTAGTCCATTCCACCCATCTACAACTCTGTTACCAAACCAATATTTGCCTATATCTTTTCTGAAACGAAATTTATCTAATTTGAAACCATTGGTACGAGTTCTTTCGCTATCACTGAGCTTTAGTACATTTGTCATGTCCCCTTTGTTAATCCCACAAACCCACTTGAACACCTCTATCATATCCCCTCTAACTCTGCGTCTCTCTAACGAATGTAAACCTAATTTATTCAACCTTTCTTCATACGGAAGATTTCTAATATTATGGATCATTTTTGTCATTCTACGCTGAACTCTCTCCAATGAATCTATGTCCATTCTGTAATAAGGACACCAAAATTGGAAAGCATTATCCATATGGGGTCTCACTAATGACAAGTAAAGTTTTAAGATAACATCAGCAGTTATGTTACTCACACTTCTAGAGATGAACCCGAGAATCCTGTTTGCCTTATTACGAACGCTTATACACTGTTTTCTAGGCTTCAAATCATTGCTAACAAACACACCTAGATCTTTCTCGCAGTCTGAATTTTCTAATTCTAAATTAGCTAGTTTATATTTAACATTTGTTTGCATCTTCCCTATCTTTAATACCTTGCATTTGTCAATGTTAAACTTCATCTGCCAATTTACTGACCATTCATGTAAGGTATCTAGATCCCTTTGGAGGCACTCTATATCGCTATCTGAATCAATTGATCTCCCCATTTTAGTATCGTCTGCGAATGTACTTATCCTACTAGTTATATCTAAATCTAGGTAATTTATGTATATAAGAAACAACAGGGGACCTAATACCGATCCCTAGGGGACACCACTTTTGACTGCTCCCCACTCTGACTTGGTACCATTTATGCTGACTCTCTGCTTCCTACCAATTAGCCATGACCTAATCCATCCCAACAACGACCCTCCTATTCCATGTGCCTCAACCTTTCTCATCAATCTCTCATGAGGGACTCTGTCGAAAGCTTTACTGAAATCTAAATATATAATATATGCCTTGTCACTATCTACTGCTTCATATACCTCTGAGAAAAAGCTAAGCAAATTAGTAAGGCAAGAACGTCCCTGAGTGAATCCATGCTGAGAAGAATTTGTTAAGTTAAATTTTACAAAGTGGCTTCTAATTTTCCTAGCAATAATAGACGCTAGCAACTTTCCTATGATTGATGTGAGACTAATGGGACGGTAATTGGATGCTATCGATTTATCACCGTTTTTGAAGATCGGAACTACATTTGCAAGCTTCCAAGCTTCTGGAACTAAACCTGTTTCTAATGACTTGTTAAATAAAAATGCTAATGGGCTACTTAACTCATCTCTGTATTCTTTTAATACTCTAGCATATACCTCGTCAGGACCAGGCGTTTTTTGAGGTTTCAGTCTGTCAATTTCCTTAAGCACATCATTTCTACTTATACTAACTGTACTTAACATATTTTCTTACTATCAGTATATACCATATTGACTTCTGGAATCTGTGCCAAATTTTCATTAGTGAAAACGGAAGGAAACTGACTATTTAATGTATTGCACATTTCTAAATAATTTTCTGTTATTTCTCCTATTGAAGTTTTTAGGGGGCCTATTACATCTCTAACTTTAGATTTATATAGTTGGTAAAAAGCTTTAGGGTTATTTTTTAAGTCACTGGCTATCCTTATTTCATAATTTCTTTTTGCTTTCCTGATTTCCTTTTTGACCTGTCTTGATAGAGTCTGATAGTATATATGTAGATGATTTTCGCCTTTCTTTATTTTTCTATATTTTCCTTTCTTTTTTCCTATAAGATCTATTAGCTTATTAGTCATCCATTTTGGTTGGTTCTGCGTCGATCTAAATCTTCTTTTAGGGATATATTTATTTTGAGCATTGTGGAGTGAAGCAATAAACTGGTTATATGTAGGTGGCAAGTTTAACTCTGGCATATCCTGACTTAATTGCTTAACAATAGGGTCCACCCTTAATATAAGTCTCTTCTTAGCACACCATAATCGGCTTTTCTGAAATCTGGGATAAGTGTCGTATTCTCTTTAGCATTCCCTGTCCATTGTATATTAAAATAAATAGATTTACGATCGCTATTTCCTAGGTGGTCATCAATCTCTACATCATTTATCATACTGTATGTTCATTGTTACTGAAAACTAAATCAAGCATATTAATACCTCTAGTCGGCGTATCTATGAATTGAAATAAAAAACTATCTTTTACTACCTCAATAAACTCTATTGAATCGGAGTCGCCAATTTGGAGCTGCCAATCAATGATCGGAAAATTAAAATCCCCCATAATTCACACATTGCTAAACCTTGATGCTATTTTAATTTCCTCCCATAACGATGTTCCGCCATTTCTACTCATATTATGCGGTCTATATATAACTCCAATAACTATGGTCTCACTACCTTCGATAACCTCTGCAAGGGAGAGAGAGAGAGAGCGCATGAGTAAGAGAGAGAGAGATGCTTCATTATTAATATATTTGTAGAGACTGAATACATATATTTTGTGTAACAATGAGGAATGACCCTGGGGAGCTGTAAACATGTTTGCATATGCAGTTTGATATTTACTGCTTCCTCTGCTACAGGATATCACTACAGGGATTATTTTAGTAAACTGAAGTGAAACTATAATAATCTGAGTTACATTATCAGAGTCACATGGCTCTAACTAAATGACAATATTTTCCTAAAAAACGCAAAAAAAGGTATATGCACATGTATGAAAGAAAGCAGGAAGGATTGCAGAACTATTTAAATAAGCAGGTGAACAAGAAGGAAGAAAACAATGAAAGGGAAAGAAGGAAGTAAGCAATACAAAAAGAAAAGGGAAGAAATATATGAAACAAAGCAGGGAGATCGCAAGAGAAATGGAGAGGAGGAGGTGAACAAGACGAAAGGAGACAAGGAAAGCAAAGCACGAAAGAAAGAAAGAGAGAAGGAAGTAAACAACAAAGATGAACAAGAAAGGAAAATAATGTATGGGAGAAAGTAAGGAGGATCACAGGAAGAAAGAAGTGAATGCGGTGAACAGGACGGACAAATAAACAAGGAAAGGGAATAAAGGAACGAAGGAGGGAAGAAAGTAAACAAGACAGGAGGGACAAGGAAAGGAATGTAGGAAAGGAGGAAAGCAAGGGGGATCACAAGAAGAATGGAGAGAAAGAAGTAAACAAGAAGACAAAACAACAAAAACGAAGGACGGAAGAAGGAGAGAAGGATATAAACAAAAAGGGAAGAAGAAAGGTGGGCAATGAAGGAAGAAAGAAGAAAAGGGGGTACACAAGAAGGAAGAACATACAGGAAAGGGAGGGAAGGAAAGAAGGAGTGAAGAAAGTAAACAGCACAAAAAGAAGAAACACCAAAATGAATGTATGTAAGGAAGCAGGGAAGATCACAAGAAGAATGGAGAGAATGAGGTGAACAATGTGACGCATGTCCACGTGTGAGCATTCTGTACAGAACGCCTAGTCATGCCCCACTCTCGCTAGGATCGTCAGGGCAGGAACTTTGGCTGTAGTCTATGTAGAGTTTCCTAACTTAGTTCATGTGAGCCGTTATACTATAAGTAATATGAATATGTATTTTGTTTTCATCCGAGTCAACGAGTTCTATTTTATATCATTAGTTATAAGTATTGTGTGTAAAACTTATTTGTAATGATGGGAGAGGCAGCCACAGTTGGGGGTCAGTGGGTGCGCCATGTGGGAGGTGGGCCTAACTCACTAGCACTCGCCCCCCCCCCCCTCCCCCCTCCTCTCAGTGCTAGGAAAGCCTTTGTCTATCCCAGAGGAGAGAGAGAAATTACGTAATGATTGTCAGTGGGCGGTCCTTAGTAGTTCACGTTGGGCTCACTAGAGGGCCGAGTATAAAAAGGGAAGTCTAGCCATTTTTTGATCAGAACTCATTAGGCAGAGCGACTTCTCATTTCCCTTGCTAACTATATATATTCTTCTGACTGATGTGAACTTTCTCTACTACCTTACATTCTTATCTCCCCTTTTCCCTGCCTGTTTAACTTCCATGGTCCCGTTGGTGCAGAGCTAGTCAGCCAACGTATTATCGCTTGAGTTCTCACAAGATACTTGCCTATTAGATAGCCTATTTTGGAAGGGTTAACTTAGAATAGGATTGATTTATGTTTCTTGCACTTGTATATGCATTTCCCTGTGTGTTATTATTATTATTCCTGTTTTCTGCTAGTCTAGGTAATGCTAGACTGGGGTAAGGCTTTTCTGTGTTACGAGTTGTTGTTTGATGCAGTGGTTAAGCGATAAACCTGCATACTCGTTTCGGTTCAGTGAAGCCTAGGTTGTCTTCGCGGCTGACTGTTGAGTTAATAATTTACAGTGCGTGAGGGCAAGAGCCTAACCACCCTGTATTTTATTAACAGTTTGTTTTTACTTTGTCAAGGAGCCGGGAGAAAACCAGATACAAGGGATCTGGATTTCTCAAAGTGCACTTGTTAGTTTTAACGTAATACTTTAAACAGTTGTGAGGACTTCGCTAGGCTACGAGCCGTTTTTTGCTCAGTCACTGCTACCTTTTGCCCACAGTACCCCAGCTAGACTTTACTCGATTAGTAGATACAGAATAATATTGAAGCTTTCCTTATGTATGATATTGTTTATGCACTATTGATTTCATGTGTTGCAAGCTTGGCTACTTTAGTGATTAGTGGCCCACGAGCACAATCCGAGTAGGCTATTGCCGTTGCATTTGCGGAGTACTTCTTTTTAATGTTTGCCATTTACTATTGCATATTATTTTAATTATTCTTATGCCAATTTAAACCTTTAATAGTATTTAATTGCCAGTGTTTTTGCTTATTGAATTACTGTTCAAAATCCGATACGTACTTCTTACGAGCATCCGAGAAGCATTACCTTTTTTCAGAAGATTCCTTGCTCGATGCTTAAGGACTATTAATTAACGTAACGTAATAGTGCCGATCCGAAGTAGAGGGTGGAGGACTTCTTAAGTTCTTAGTCAAGGGTGGATTACTTCGGCTTCGGCCAACACTATTCTTTGGTGTTGTTGTTTCTTACTTCTTTGTTTGATTGTTGACCAGACTAGATAATTCCTGTCTCTTTATTAGTCTGTTGTTGAACACTAGTACCGAGTTCTTGTATACCCCGTTATAGCAGATTGAACTATGGAGGGTATTGGTGTTTTTTGTTCGGCTGGCAGTACTCAGGGGTTGGGATCGTGTGTTTCCGTTGTGGCAGCGAGCCGTATTCGAGTCCTGATTGAGAGCCCTTGTGTACCCGAGTGCCATGTCGTAACAAATGGCGACCTTGCTTAGGATTTTGTGAACAGTATACATTTTTGCAGAGTTGTACAACATTTGTTTGTTTGTATTTTAGCGTGCATATTGAAGAATATTTTTTGTGTATGGCAATTAGTAAAGCATTTAAGAGACTCCAGTTAATTTAGTAATTAGTGCTTGCATAGGAAGTTTAACACTTTTGTCTCGAGATTTTTTTTGTGGACTTCAGTATGTCGTGCATTAGCACTGACGATGAGCGAGAGATGTCACTTGAAGGTGTGCCGTTAGTAACCAGTGAGGAGGATGCTAGAGTTTTTGTGAGTAAGCGGTACCACGTGACGGAGGAGAGGCTGACTGGGGTGGATGTTTGTGGCTTGCACCTGATAGCCAAGGTTTTGGGCATTTCCAATGTAGTAGGGATGTCCAAGGGGGAGCTGATTTCCTGGGTGTTGCGTGGGCGACATGGGGTTTCGGGGGAGAGGGCGTTTGGGGGGGTTCCTCCCCAGATCCCCTCTCACTCGACTCCCACAGTGCCGTCCACTCAGTTACCGGAGGTTAGCACTCTCCCACAGAGGGATGAGAATTGGCAGATTGGAGTGCCCTCGGGTGGTGCACATGGTGGTTCCCCAGTTTTTGCCCCCCCTCCTTCAGTAGTGGCAGCTCCCTCTTCCTGCCTGTCTCCAGATATGGTATTTAGACTTGAGCTTGCTAAGATTGAGGCTAGGAAGCAGGAGAATGAGACTAGGAGGCATGAGATTGAGGTTAGGAGGCAAGAGGATGAGACCAGGAGGCATGAGGCTGAGCTTAGGTACGACTCGGAGAAATATTGTGCTAAATTAGATTTAGATAAGACTCTTGCAGAGTCGACAGGGACTCGGATGGGCCGTGAGGGCCAAGTAAGAGAACAGTCCTTGGCCCAATTAGTCAAATTGGTGCCGGTATTTAGTGAAACTGAAGTCACAGAATTTTTAATCGTTTTGAGAAGAAGTGTAGGGAGCATAATTGGCCTGAAGAGAAGTGGGCAGCTCTAGTCTCCTCAAGACTTACGGGTAAGGGTCTGAAGGCTTATGATGCACTGCCTTTAGAGTCTTGCATTGACTACCCAGAATTGAAGAGAGCTGTCCTACGGGCATACGAGTTGCAACCGGAAACATATCGATTGAAGTTTCGGGGTGTTACAAAGACTAGGGAGGCGACCTTTCTTGAACATGCCCGGGACTTAAAAGATGCACTTAAAAACTGGACACGTTCTGAGAAAGCTGAGACGGCGGAACAGTTGACTGAGCTGTTTCTGCTCGAGCAGTTTTATAAGTGTACTGGTGCAGAAATGACTTAACTATTAAAGAAAAGAACCCAAAAACTCTACAGGAGGCAGCTGAGATGGCTGACCTCCGGCTATCACTAATTCGTGGGTGCGGGTTTGCCCAGCGTAGTGAGGCAGGTAACAAGGGGCGTGACGCCCCACCCCCCCGAGTTAGTGATATACCTTATGCAAACAAGTACAAGAGCCATGATACCAAGACTGACCACAAGACTAGCACCGTCCCATTTAAGAAGGGGCCGGGCCCTTCCCAGTACCAAGGGAAGCCCAAAGGGGAGTTGGAGTGTTATCAATGTCATAAAAAGGGGCACTTTGCAAGAGTCGGTCCTAGCAAACCACCTACAGCAGCTGTGTCTTTGGCCTGCAACATTGGTGTGTCTCCGAAGTCATCTGATTTTGCCCGGGGCAGTTCGTCAGAGGCTGAGGCACAGCCAATGCAGAAGCACCTGGGAGGCTCGAACCCTGCTCAGGATGTTTTTTGCGACCATAGAGGGCGGGGTTGCGTGATGTGGGCGGGGCGCAAGCATGGAGTAGAGGTCTTGCGTGATACAGGTGCTTCCCAGACTCTGATGAAAAACTTGACTGGCTACCCTATAAACGCGGCTCGGGTGGTAGTGGTGCAGGGTATTAATGCAACTCGGTCATACCCGCTGGTGCGGTTGGAGTTGGAGGTGGATGTCGGGATTGTGGAGAAACTGCCAGTGGAGGGCGTCGACCTTCTTCTCGGCAACGACTTTGCAATGCCGGCTTCTGAGGTTCTACCCTTAGTCGTTGCCGAGAGGCCGGCCGACGTGAGTAGGGAAGAGCAAGAGTGGGTCGAGCGGTGCCAGACACAACCCATGGCGTGTGTTGTCACCCGAGCTCGGGCAGCTAAAGTGTCACAGCCTAGTCTTCCGTCTTCAGACCAGCGGAGGAACGATCAACAGGAGGAGGCTAAAGCTGGAGTTGGTTTTAAGAGTTTTGACTTGGCGGCTCTCCTGGGTGATTCAGTATTAGCACCATTACTTAATTCTGGAGTAGCCCCTGGGCCTGTCATCGAGAGTGACGAGGCTGGGCATGACGAGTCTCCACGACAGCAACGTTATGTACATCGAGAGAGACAGAGGGAGCAGCCCAGTATCGGGGAAGGTCATGCATTGCTCCGGGAGCAGTTAGATCACTTGGCACCCTCAGATATACGTCGGTTGCAACTAGAGGACCCTGAGCTCCAAACGTGTGCTAATGGAGCTGTAGAGCTCGACGAGGACGGCGATGCACAGCCAGGAGATTTTTTTTATTTAGAAGGCATCCTCTATAGGCGTTTTCAAGACCCTAAACGTAGTTGGCAAAAGGGGTCCGGAGTAGTGGACCAGTTGGTGGTGCCACGGGAGTGCAGGGATAGCCTACTGAGGTTGGCGCATGACACACCACTGGCAGGACATCTAGGGGTGAGAAAAACGGTGGCGGCTTTGGGGAAATTGTTTTGGTGGCCGGGGATGAAGTCTCATGTGCAGTCATGGATAAACTCATGTGATATTTGTCAACGTGTCGGGAAACCGAACCAAGTTATTCCTAAGGCTCCGTTACACCCTATTCCTGTGATTGGGCCACCCTTTAGTAAAATTATTGTTGACATGGTTGGTCCACTCCCTCCCACTAAGGCGGGAAATAAATTTTTGTTAACCATAATGGATGTTGCCACTAGATACCCCGATGCATACCCTATGAAAAATGGAATGGCTAAGACGGTAGTCAGTAACTTGTTGTGGTACTTCTCAAGGTACGGGTACCCGGAGGAGATTCAGTCTGATCAGGGATCTAATTTCACCTCCAACATGTTCAAGCAAACAATGCAACAGCATGGGATACGAGCAGTAGTATCGTCAGCGTATCACCCTGAGAGTCGAGGGGTGCTGGAGCGGTGGCATGCTACACTTAAAAGCATGCTCAGGTGTTATTGTGCTGACAACGGTATGGATTGGGATCTTGGATTGCCTTATGTGCTGTTTGCTGCTCGGGAGGTACCTGGTGAGAGCCTGGGATTTAGTCCAAACGAGCTGATTTTTGGACACCGTGTCAGGGGCCCCCTTAACATGCTGTAAGAAATTTGGGAGGGGACTGTGCAGCCTTGTCCATTATTAAAGTATGTGCTTGAAAGCCGTGAGCGCATGCTTAAGAGTCTGGAGATGGCAGGTAGAAATTTGACAGAATCACAAGCTTTGATGAAGGACAGGTATGATCGCAAAGTGAGGCTCCGGAAGTTCACTGTAGGACAAGAGGTATTAATTTTGTTGCCTTTGGTTGGTAACCCCCTCTCTGCGAAGTACACTGGACCTTATAAAATTGTAGAAAAAATTTCAGACTTAGATTACCTTGTTGCCACTCCAGACAGGAGGAAAAAGAACCAGTTATGTCACGTGAACCTTATTAAAGAGTATGTGAGGCGCCCCTCTGAGCCTCTCACTGTCCCTGTGTTGGCTTGTTGCGGCCATGGTGGAGAAGGAGAGGGGGACAGTCAAGCTTCAGAGGAGGATAGCTGGGATCAACAGATCAGTGGGCGGGGAACTCGAGCCTAAGGGCTGACTCATCTGCCTGAGCCGCAGTTTGATGCTATCCGTCAGTTGTTCGGTTCATACCCCACTGTATTTGCTGAACACCCAGGCCTCACTACTCAGGCTATGCATGATGTTGACGTGGGGGACCATCTACCGTTTAAGTCAATCCCGTACCGTGTGCCCCCCATACAACTACCAGCTCTGAGGGATGAGTTGGAGTATATGCTCGGTAGAGGGTTGATAGAGAAAGGCACAGTTAAGTGGACTTCCCCCCGTAACACTGCAGCCTAAGCCAGATGGCAAGGTACGCTTTTGTATTGATTTCCGTAGGTTAAACGGTTTGACTCCAACTAACCCATATCCTCTTCCTCGGGTTGATGATAGTGTTGACAAAATTGGTAATGCTCGTTTTTTGTCTAAAGTAGATTTAGTAAAAGGTTACTGGCAAGTACCTTTGTCCGAGCGTGCTAAAGAGGTATGTGGTTTTGTTGTGGACGGGAGTACCTACCGGTGTAATGTTATGCCTTACGGACTTAAGAATGCACCAGCAACGTTTCAGAACCTGATGAATGAAATTGTAAAGGACATTCCAAATTGCACCGTATATTTGGACGATGTAATCATTTATGATGACGACTTTGAGAGCCATTGTGAGCACCTTGAGACCTTGTTCCGGAAACTTAGTGAAGCAGGTCTGGTAGTAAATTTGGCAAAGTGTGACTTCGTAAAAGCCACTGTGCAGTACCTTGGGTTTGTAGTGGGAAGGGGACAGGTGTGCCCTCCTCAGAACAAGGTACAGGCTATCAATAAATTTCCGCACCCAACAACCAAGAAGCAGATTATGAGATTCTTGGGTATGATAGGCTACTACAGACGCTTCATAAAAGGTTACTCAACGGTGTTGGCACCTCTCACAGATTTGTTATCTAAAGACAAAAAGTTTTTGTGGGCACTTGAGTGTGAAAAGGCTTTCACTTTGGTGAAACATTTGCTATGTACTCACCCGATACTCAGGGCCCCAGACTTTAACAGGCCTTTTCAGCTGGCAACAGATGCTAGTGGTGTAGGGGCTGGTGCCGTCTTGCTACAGACAGACAATGAAGGTGTGGAACACCCAGTAAGTTTCTTTTCTAAGAAGTGCAATGCTGCACAAAAGAACTATTCTACAATAGAAAAGGAATTACTGGCGATTGTGCTGTCGCTCAGGCACTTCGAGGTGTATGTTCCAGCCTATGGCCCAGTCGTGGTTATCTACACTGATCATCACCCTTTGAGATTCCTGAATCAATTTCACAATCGCAATATGAGACTGACCAGGTGGTCTTTGATGTTGCAGGAGTATAACCTGGACATCCGTCATATTGCTGGATGTGACAATGTGATCGCGGATTGTTTATCAAGGGTGGATGATCAGTCGTAGGCTATCACAGGTGTGTGGGTTTGAGTGGAGGAAAATAGGCTGCCCTTATAGTGCAGCCGGGAAAAACATATTAAAATATAAAAATCATATAAAAACTCTTTCTTTTGATATAGGTAATCGTATAAGTTTGTCATAGCCTATAGAGTTTGAGTAGCCCACGAACTATCAAACGGCTGAGCTGCTGTAAGCTCGCTCTGGGAGCATGCTATTGTGTCTTTTTGCTATTGTTGGGAGGAGTTATAAAATGTGAATTTCTTTTTAATAATAAGATGTGTTTTGGTGATAAACTCACACAAAGCTTTCTGGGTGTAGGGGGCTTGATGGGGTTCTGTGTTTGTCAGATTTTAGCTCAGGGTTGAGCGAGTAAAATCTTGGGGGAGGTGTGATGCATGTCCACGTGTGAGCATGCTGTACAGAACGCCTAGTCATGCCCCACTCTCGCTAGGATCGTCAGGGCAGGAACTTTGGCTGTAGTCTATGTAGAGTTTCCTAACTTAGTTCATGTGAGCCGTTGTACCATAAGTAATATGAATATGTATTTTGTTTTCATCTGAGTCAACGAGTTCTATTTTATATCATTAGTTATAAGTATTGTGTGTAAAACTTATTTGTAATGATGGGAGAGGCAGCCACAGTTGGGGGTCAGGGGGTGCGCCATGCGGGAGGTGGGCCTAACTCACTAGCAGTCCTCCCCCTCCCCCCTCCCCTCAGTGCTAGGAAAGCCTTTTTCTATCCCAGAGGAGAGAGAGAAATTACGTAATGATTGTCAGTGGGCGGTCCTTAGTAGTTCACGTTGGGCTCACTAGAGGGCCGAGTATAAAAAGGGAAGTCTAGCCATTTTTTGATCAGAACTCATTAGGCAGAGCGACTTCTCATTTCCCTTGCTAACTATATATATTCTTCTGACTGATGTGAACTTTCTCTACTACCTTACATTCTTATCTCCCCTTTTCCCTGCCTGTTTAACTTCCATGGTCCCGTTGGTGCAGAGCTAGTCAGCCAACGTATTATCGCTTGAGTTCTCACAAGATACTTGCCTATTAGATAGCCTATTTTGGAAGGGTTAACTTAGAATAGGATTTTCTGTGTTACGAGTTGTTGTTTGATGCAGTGGTTAAGCGATAAACCTGCATACTCGTTTCGGTTCAGTGAAGCCTAGGTTGTCTTCGCGGCTGACTGTGTTGAGTTAATAATTTACAGTGCGTGAGGGCAAGAGCCTAACCACCCTGTATTGTATTAACAGTTTGTTTTTACTTTGTCAAGGAGCCGGGAGAAAACCAGATACAAGGGATCTGGATTTCTCAAAGTGCACTTGTTAGTTTTAACGTAATACTTTAAACAGTTGTGAGGACTTCGCTAGGCTACGAGCCGTTTTTGCTCAGTCACTACTACCTTTTGCCCACAGTACCCCAGCTAGACTTTACTCGATTAGTAGATACAGAATAATATTGAAGCTTTCCTTATGCATTGTATGGTATTGTTTATGCACTATTGATTTCATGTGTTGCAAGCTTGGCTACTTTAGTGATTAGTGGCCCACGAGCACAATCCGAGTAGGCTATTGCCGTTGCATTTGCGGAGTACTTCTTTTTAATGTTTGCCATTTACTATTGCATATTCTTTTAATTATTCTTATGCCAATTTAAACCTTTAATAGTATTTAATTGCCAGTGTTTTTGCTTATTGAATTACTGTTCAAAATCCGATACGTACTTCTTACGAGCATCCGAGAAGCATCTAACTTTTTTCAGAAGATTCCTTGCTCGATGCTTAAGGACTATTAATTAACGTAACGTAATAGTGCCGATCCGAAGTAGAGGGTGGAGGACTTCTTAAGTTCTTAGTCAAGGGTGGATTACTTCGGCTTCGGCCAACACTATTCTTTGGTGTTGTTGTGTCTTACTTCTTTGTTTGATTGTTGACCAGACTAGATACTTCCTGTCTCTTTATTAGTCTGTTGTTGAACACTAGTACCGAGTTCTTGTATACCCCGTTATAGCAGATTGAACTCTGGAGGGTATTGGTGTTTTTTGTTCGGCTGGCAGTACTCAGGGGTTGGGATCGTGTGTTTCCGTTGTGGCAGCGAGCCGTATTCGAGTCCTGATTGAGAGCCCTTGTGTACCCGAGTGCCAGGTCGTAACAACAAGAAGAACATAAAGCAAGGGAAGAAAGGAAGGAAGGAAGAAGGAGAGAAGAAAGTAAAACATAAAATATGGAAAGGAATATATGAAAGAAAGCACGGAGGAATAAAATAAAGAAGGAGAGTCGGGTATTCTTGGAGGTAAGCTATTGTAAGAGGAACAAGACCTTTTGTGGCGGGGTAACTGACGGTGAAAGTGTTGATGATATATGAAGGAGGAGAGGATATGTTGAGGTGGGAGGCAGTTCAAAACGGCCACACTCCTACACAGCTACACTCCTATACGGCCACAACCAGAAAGGGCACGGTACTCGGTTAAGTTTGCTCTCTAGACCTCCATCAGGCTTAAAATACTCCCCCGAAGATCCTCCCTTCCATATGGATTTGTAAATTTTTCAGTAGAGAAATGTCTCGGCCAAAGGCAGATTCATTCTAAATTGTAGGCCCACTATATCTCGCCAGAAAACAAAATCGAAACCTAAATGCTACGAAAAGTCTTAATACTTACACAGAAATAGTGCGAAAGGACTTAAAATAGTCACACTAATGTGGTGAATGTATTAAAATTGCAAACCTTATGGGGAAATCAGTTATTGTAAGAGTAACAATTACTTTTGTGTCGGGGAAACCTGTGGTGAAAGTGTTGATGATATATAAAGGAGGGGGATGGATATGTTGAAGTTGGAAGTAGATCAAAACGGTCTACCTTCTACACTGGCACTATCCTAAATGGCCACAACCAGAACGGGCACGGTACTTGGTTAAACGGAATTAATAGCCTCACTTTACGTAACTAGTCAATGATCTTAAATGCACAGACACCAGTTACAATACAATCTCTCTGTCTCTCCTTCTCTCTCATATAGGTGGTGGTAGGCTAATCAGTAGCCTCCCACTTCTTGTGGAGGAACGAGAGGAAGTGGTGGAGGATCACCTCAATTATAAAGGTACCATTAACATCAGGATATGCAATTATTGTCATATTAAATTACTCCTACAACAAGTACAATAGGAAAACATTGACAGGAAAGCTGCCTCCTTGAGTGACACTATTGACAATATTGCGTATGTTACTGCACTGCCGCCAAACAGCACCATAGAGAGAGAGAGATGCCTATGGAAGAGGATGCTTGATCTATTACAAAGTATACATAACGAAAGGAGAGGATTGTGTGTTAGTCAGTGAGATAAATGTAAACGTCGAGCTTCCTTCTTTACATGCATATTTTCAATTGACAGATATATGGGTTCCCTAACTTCACCCAGATAAGTCCCAAAGTCTTCATGGTGTTATTGCAAACGATAGGGCCGAATATATTATTAAGTACTAGCAGGGGTACCCGGCGTTGCCCGGGTAATCACCATAATCACTATCACTACTACCACCACTACTACTACCATAATCACCATCATCAATCACTACTACCACGGCCTCGACCTCCCTGTGCCTCATTAAACGGCGACCTCGATTTCGGCCGCTAAATGACCTCCGATTTTGGATCTGACCTCATCCGTACCCCCATTTTGGGGGGCTGCGAACAACTTTCGTTCCATACACCTTTTCGATCGGAGGCCTCCTTCAGCCCCAAACGGCCCTTTTTCTAATTTCGCGCCCATTTTCTCCGTCCCTTTCACCCTGGGGAATTCTATTTTTTCACTAAAACCTGCCTAGGGACCCCCTTACTATGCATACCAAGTATGAACGCTCTAGCTTAAAAACTGCGGCCGCCTATAAAGAACAGACAGACAGACAGACAGACAGACAATCGCAAATATTATATAGAACACACGGTATAGTGCTGCCATTCCACCTACCATCCGACGTGCTGTGACTTTGCTAGTGGTATATCAGATAGTCCCTATATACAACATTTCCTGAAATATTGTCCAAGTGTGTACTACAGTAGGCTTTAAGGGGAGATGGGTCGTTTTTCTGGTCCACCTTCTTCCTCATGTTTAGCCCTATTAGTGTTTAGATTTTAAGACGTTTGACCCATTAGTTTGACGATGTTAAGACCTTTCACCCCATTTATTTGTCAATATTAATACTTTTCGTGCCATTGATGTGTCGATTTTTTCCTGGCGAGTGATAACGAGCATGTCATTTTAGACGAACCTGGCCGAATGTTTATATTATATCGACATAGGCTATGTACACATTTATCTGAAATGAGTGTTTTTTTTTTAAGTTTGGAGGTCTAGGGAGGCAACTAAATACCTGATAATATACAAATGGGGAAATAAATACGCCCATTTCCCCTTAGCAAAATATCCAAGTACAACATTCATGGCTTTAAGTTAACAACTTTGTATTTGTGTTTCAATTATAATATAAACGCATTATTTATGTAGGGCCTATATGACGACACAGTTGGGGCACAATTCACGAAACGGTATTTCCAATTCATATCTGCATATCAGTTAATGTAGTTTGTACCAACTTGTGTGTTTTTTTTTTTTTAAATAATGAGTTTATCCACCGAGGCGTGATTTTGCCAGGATTGTGAATAATCGCATCCAAAAAATGTGCATGGGTTATGAAAAAGATGATAAATGTCAGTATTTAAACGATAGCATATATTATGATACTTGTAACATGTATTTTTAAAGGTCATTAAATTACCCACTGTACAATTTTGAGGCTCATGATTGTAGACTAGTTCAGAGGCAGTGCAATAATTCATTAACGGTTTGTCCTTTGTGAAATTATATAAATACACAAAGAGAGGTAAGTTATCTTTTTTTCGCTAAATATATTAGGATATATAGACAGAATGTACAAGCTCTTTTCACAATATATACGAGAAGCCTAGGTAAACTGTGGCATCTTTGTTAGTATACGGTAGAGACCCTGTAGTGATAGAGATCTTCACAAAATATAAGAGACTCTGTAAAGATAACGATTGGTCAACCTCCGCCATCTTGGTGGCATTGGAGATATTTTCCTGGTTTTATACTCAAGTATATTCATGTCTAAAATATACATTTGGCAATACTGGTATGGGATATAGAGTTGGGTCTTTGGATAAACATACAGTCTTACAAAATAAAAACATTATTAAAACCTTGTGTTTTGATAATTGATGCTAAAGAATGGCGTCCACAGATCCAAAGTATATCTCGTATACAATAGCCCCAATATACCAGGCTGGGTAACAAACAACAATACGCTACAAAAAACAAAGGCACGGAGGTGAGCGCCGCGCTGTGGTATGACCATGATGATACCCTTTACTCGTACAGATTTTTAGTAGGTTGGATAAATCTGTCTGATTATAGCCAGAACAAAAACACGAATGACGCCATCATACTGAATGGGTTTACAAATGCACAACTACTGTAAATGTAAATAACTAACAATTCGGATACATAGACACAGGTTATCATTGCATAAATATCTTTTCTATTACACCTTTGGTCTCAACCTAAATTCATATCAGCTTGGTAAATTATAATGAACCTAAATTTTGTTTTTATGAAATGTAATCAATCGTTCCAGTTATGTATTTTACTGTACTGGATTTAGGAGAGTCTTGTCGTGTTCTAAAATATAGGAAGAAAAAACATCAATAACATTGAAACGGCATTCAGTTTACTTATAATGAAATAGTTGACAATGTTGATGGTGATAATTATAAGCCTCGAAAATATCATATACATTTCAAAACAGCGACTCCGAGAAGTTCGAAAACTCGTGTACGGTATGTGTTTGTTTTCCTCGACCCTTTTATAAATTTAAACAATGCCACTCCCCCTCTCCCCTGCTAATACAATGTTACGACTGACGAAGCGTGTCTGATATACCTACAGTAGAGATCCTTTAAAGAGAGAACGGTCAGCTTTATATTTGGTTGCCATTTGGTGCCATAATTATCAAAGAAATTAATGATCGTGTATTTTGTATCATATATAATTTAGATCCAAGAAACAAGTAGTATATCCTGTACCAGTATTGCCGAGTATGTACAAGGTGTATGGGTTTATTTGAGCGTAAAAGACGGCAAAATATCACCAGTGGCACCTGTGACGCATGTCCAGTGTCAGCATGCTGTACAGAACGCCTAGTCATGCCCCACTCTCGCTAGGATCGTCAGGGCAGGAACTTTGGCTGTAGTCTATGTAGAGTTTCCTAACTTAGTTCATGTGAGCCGTTGTACTATAAGTAATATGAATATGTATTTTGTTTTCATCTGAGTCAACGAGTTCTATTTTATATCATTAGTTATAAGTATTGTGTGTAAAACTTATTTGTAATGATGAGAGAGGCAGCCACAGTTGGGGGTCAGTGGGTGCGCCTAACTCACTAGCACTCCCCCCCTCCCCTCAGTGCTAGGATAGCCTTTGTCTATCCCAGAGGAGAGAGAGAAATTACGTAATGATTGTCAGAGGGCGGTCCTTGGTAGTTCACGCTGGGCTCACTAGAGGGCCGGGTATAAAAAGGGAAGTCTAGCCATTTTTTCTTCAGAACTCATTAGGCAGAGCGACTTCTCATTTCCCTTGCTAACTATATATATTTTTCTGACTGATGTGAACTTTCTCTACTACCTTACATTCTTATCTCCTCTTTTCCCTACCCTTTTTAACTTCCATGGTCCCGTTGGTGCAGAACTAGTCAGCCAACGTATTATCGCTTGAGTTCTCACGAGATACATGCCTATTAGATAGCCTATTTTGGAAGGGTTAACTTAGAATAGGATTGATTTATGTTTGTTGCACTTGTATATGCATTTCCCTGTGTGTTATTATTATTCCTGTTTTCTGCTATTCTAGGTAATGCTAGACTGGGGTAAGGCTTTTCTGTGTTACGAGTTGTTGTCTGATGCAGTGGTTAAGCGATAAACCTGCATACTCGTTTCGGTTCAGTGAAGCCTAGGTTGTCTTCGCGGCTGACTGTGTTGAGTTAATAATTTACAGTGCGTGAGGGCAAGAGCCTAACCACCCTGTATTTTATTAACAGCTTGTTTTTACTTTGTCAAGGAGCCGGGAGAAAACCAGATACAAGGGACCTGGATTTCTCAAAGTGCACTTGTTAGTGTAAACGTAATACTTTAAACAGTTGTGAGGACTTCGCTAGGCTACGAGCCGTTTTTGCTCAGTCACTGCTACCTTTTGCCCACAGTACCCCAGCTAGACTTTGCTCGATTAGTAGATACAGAATAGTATTGAAGCTTTCCTTATGTATGATATTGTTTATGCACTATTGATTTCATGTGTTGCACGCTTGGCTACTTTAGTGATTAGTGGCCCACGAGCACAATCCGAGTAGGCTATTGCCGTTGCATTTGCGGAGTACTTCTTTTTAATGTTTGCCATTTACTATTGCATATTCTTTTAATTATTCTTATGCCAATTTAAACCTTTAATAGTATTTAATTGCCAGTGTTTTTCTTATTGAATTACTGTTCAAAATCCGATACGTACTTCTTACGAGCATCCGAGAAGCATCTAACTTTTTTCAGAAGATTCCTTGCTCGATCCTATTAATTAACGTAACGTAATAGTGCCGATCCGAAGTAGAGGGTGGAGGACTTCTTAAGTTCTTAGTCAAGGGTGGATTACTTCGGCTTCGGCCAACACTATTCTTTGGTGTTGTTGTTTCTTACTTCTTTGTTTGATTGTTGACCAGACTAGATAATTCCTGTCTCTTTATTAGTCTGTTGTTGAACACTAGTACCGAGTTCTTGTATACCCCGTTATAGCAGATTGAACTCTGGAGGGTATTGGTGGTTTTTGTTCGGCTGGCAGTACTCAGGGGTTGGGATCGTGTGTTTCCGTTGTGGCAGCGAGCCGTACTCGAGTCCTGATTGAGAGCCCTTGTGTACCCGAGTGCCAGGTCGTAACAAATGGCGACCTTGCTTAGGATTTTGTGAACAGTATAAATTTTTGCAGAGTTGTACAACATTTGTTTGTTTGTATTTTAGCGTGCATATTGAAGAATATATTTTTTTGTATGGCAATTAGTAAAGCATTTAAGAGACTCCAGTTAATTTAGTAATTAGTGCTTGCATAGGAAGTTTAACACTTTTGTCTCGAGAATTTGTTGTGGACTTCAGTATGTCGTGCATTAGCACTGACGATGAGCGAGAGATGCCATTTGAAGGTGTGCCGTTAGTAACCAGTGAGGAGGATGCTAGAGTTTTTGTGAGTAAGCGGTACCACGTGACGGAGGAGAGGCTGACGGGGGTGGATGTTTGTGGCTTGCACCTGATAGCCAAGGTTTTGGGCATTTCCAATGTAGTAGGGATGTCCAAGGGGGAGCTGATTTCCTGGGTGTTGCGTGGGCGACATGGGGTTTCGGAGGAGAGGGCGTTTGGGGGGGTTCCTCCCCAGATCCCCTCTCACTCGACTCCCACAGTGGCGTCCACTCAGTTACCAGAGGTTAGCACTCTCCCACAGAGGGATGAGAATTGGCAGATTGGAGTGCCCTCGGGTGGTGCACATGGTGGTTCCCCAGTTTTTGCCCCCCCTCCTTCAGTAGTGGCAGCTCCCTCTTCCTGCCTGTCTCCAGATATGATATTTAGACTTGAGCTTGCTAAGATTGAGGCTAGGAAGCAGGAGAATGAGACCAGGAGGCAGGAGGATGAGACGAGGAGGCATGAGATTGAGGTTAGGAGGCATGAGGCTGAGATTAGGTACGACTCGGAGAAATATTGTGCTAAATTAGATTTAGATAAGACTCTTGCAGAGTCGACAGGGACTCGGATGGGCCGTGAGGGCCAAGTAAGAGAACAGTCCTTGGCCCAATTAGTCAAATTGGTGCCGGTATTTAGTGAAACTGAAGTCACAGAATTTTTTAATCGTTTTGAGAAGAAGTGTAGGGAGCATAATTGGCCTGAAGAGAAGTGGGCAGCTCTAGTCTCCTCAAGACTTACGGGTAAGGGTCTGAAGGCTTATGATGCACTGCCTTTAGAGTCTTGCATTGACTACCCAGAATTGAAGAGAGCTGTCGTACGGGCATACGAGTTGCAACCGGAAACATATCGATTGAAGTTTCGGGGTGTTACAAAGACTAGGGAGGCGACCTTTCTTGAACATGCCCGGGCCTTAAAAGATGCACTTTAAAAATGGACACGTTCTGAGAAAGCTGAGACGGCCGAACAGTTGACTGAGCTGTTTCTGCTCGAGCAGTTTTATAAGTGTACTGGTGCAGAAATGACTTTAACTATTAAAGAAAAGAACCCAAAAACTCTACAGGAGGCAGCTGAGATAGCTGACCTCCGTCTATCACTAATTCGTGGGTGCGGGTCTGCCCAGCGTAGTGAGGCAGGTAACAAGGGGCGTGACGCCCCACCCCCCCCCCCGAGTTAGTGATATACCTTATGCAAACAAGTACAAGAGCCATGATACCAAGACTGACCACAAGACTAGCACCGTCCCATTTAAGAAGGGGCCGGGCCCTTCCCAGTACCAAGGGAAGCCCAAAGGGAGTTGGAGTGTTATCAATGTCATAAAAAGGGGCACTTTGCAAGAGTCTGTCCTAGCAAACCACCTACAGCAGCTGTGTCTTTGGCCTGCAACATTGGTGTGTCTCCGAAGTCATCTGAGTTTGCCCGGGGCAGTTCGTCAGAGGCTGAGGCACAGCCAATGCAGAAGCACCTGGGAGGCTCGAACCCTGCTCAGGATGTTTTTTGCGACCATAGAGGGCGGGGTTGCGTGATGTGGGCGGGGCGCAAGCATGGAGTAGAGGTCTTGCGTGATACAGGTGCTTCCCAGACTCTGATGAAAAACTTGACTGGCTACCCTATAAACGCGGCTCGGGTGGTAGTGGTGCAGGGTATTAATGCAACTCGGTCATACCCGCTGGTGCGGTTGGAGTTGGAGGTGGATGGTGTGGCATGTGAATTGGATGTCGGGATTGTGGAGAAGCTGCCAGTGGAGGGCGTCGACCTTCTTCTCGGCAACGACTTTGCAATGCCCGCTTCTGAGGTTCTACAGTTAGTCGTTGCCGAGAGGCCGGCCAACGTGAGTAGGGAGGAGCAAGAGTGGGTCGAGCGGTGCCAGACACAACCCATGGCGTGTGTTGTCACCCGAGCTCGGGCAGCTAAAGTGTCACAGCCTAGTCCTCCGTCTTCAGACCAGCGGAGGAACGATCAACAGGAGGAGGCTAAAGCTGGAGTTGGTTTTAAGAGTTTTGACTCGGCGGCTCTCCTGGGTGATTCAGTATTAGCACCATTACTTAATTCTGGAGTAGCCCCTGGGCCTGTCATCGAGAGTGACGAGGCTGGGCATGACGAGTCTCCACGACAGCAACGTTATGTACATCGAGAGAGACAGAGGGAGCAGCCCAGTATCGGGGAAGGTCATGCATTGCTCCGGGAGCAGTTAGATCGCTTGGCACCCTCAGATATACGTCGGTTGCAACTAGAGGACCCTGAGCTCCAAACGTGTGCTAATGGAGCTGTAGAGCTCGACGAGGACGGCGATGCACAGCCAGGAGATTTTTTTTATTTAGAAGGCATCCTCTATAGGCACTTTCAAGACCCTAAACGTAGTTGGCAAAAGGGGTCCGGAGTAGTGGACCAGTTGGTGGTGCCACGGGAGTGCAGGGATAGCCTACTGAGGTTGGCGCATGACACACCACTGGCAGGACATCTAGGGGTGAGAAAAACGGTGGCGGCTTTGGGGAAATTGTTTTGGTGGCCGGGGATGAAGTCTCATGTGCAGTCATGGATAAACTCATGTGATATTTGTCAACGTGTCGGGAAACCGAACCAAGTTATTCCTAAGGCTCCGTTTTATTCCTGTGATTGGGCCACCCTTTAGTAAAATTATTGTTGACATGGTTGGTCCACTCCCTCCCACTAAGGCGGGAAATAAATTTTTGTTAACCATAATGGATGTTGCCACTAGATACGCTGATGCATACCCTATGAAAAATGGAATGGCTAAGACGGTAGTCAGTAACTTGTGGTACTTCTCAAGGTACGGGTACCCGGAGAAGATTCAGTCTGATCAGGGATCTAATTTCACCTCCAACATGTTCAAGCAAACAATGCAACAGCATGGGATACGAGCAGTAGTATCGTCAGCGTATCACTCTGAGAGTCAAGGGGTGCTTGAGCGGTGGCATGCTACACTTAAAAGCATGCTCAGGTGTTATTGTGCTGACAACGGTATGGATTGGGATCTTGGATTGCCTTATGTGCTGTTTGCTGCTCGGGAGGTACCTGGTGAGAGCCTGGGATTTAGTCCAAACGAGCTGATTTTTGGACACCGTGTCAGGGGCCCCCTTAACATGCTGAAAGAAATTTGGGAGGGGACTGTGCAGCCTTGTCCATTATTAAAGTATGTGCTTGAAAGCCATGAGCGCATGCTTAAGAGTCTGGAGATGGCAAGGTACGCTTTTGTATTGATTTCCGTAGGTTAAACGGTTTGACTCCAACTAACCCATATCCTCTTCCTCGGGTTGATGATAGTGTTGACAAAATTGGTAATGCTCGTTTTTTGTCTAAAGTAGATTTAGTAAAAGGTTACTGGCAAGTACCTTTGTCCGAGTGTGCTAAAGAGGTATGTGGTTTTGTTGTGGACGGGAGTACCTACCGGTGCAATGTTATGCCTTACGGACTTAAGAATGCACCAGCAACGTTTCAGAACCTGATGAATGAAATTGTAAAGGACATTTCAAATTGCACCGTATATTTGGACGATGTAATCATTTATGATGACGACTTTGAGAGCCATTGTGAGCACCTTGAGACCTTGTTCCGGAAACTTAGTGAAGCAGGTCTGGTAGTAAATTTGGCAAAGTGTGACTTCGTAAAAGCCACTGTGCAGTACCTTGGGTTTGTAGTGGGAAGGGGACAGGTGTGCCCTCCTCAGAACAAGGTACAGGCTATCAATAAATTTCCGCACCCAACAACCAAGAAGCAGATTATGAGATTCTTGGGTATGATAGGCTACTACAGACGCTTCATAAAAGGTTACTCAACGGTGTTGGCACCTCTCACAGATTTGTTATCTAAAGACAAAAAGTTTTTGTGGGCACCTGAGTGTGAAAAGGTTTTCACTTTGGTGAAACATTTGCTATGTACTCACCCGATACTCAGGGCCCAAGACTTTAACAGGCCTTTTCAGCTGGCAACAGATGCTAGTGGTGTAGGGGCTGGTGCCGTCTTGCTACAGACAGACAATGAAGGTGTGGAACACCCAGTAAGTTTCTTTTCTAAGAAGTTCAATGCTGCACAAAAGAACTATTCTACAATAGAAAAGGAATTACTGGCGATTGTGCTGTCGCTCAGGCACTTCGAGGTGTATGTTCCAGCCTATGGCCCAGTCGTGGTTATCTACACTGATCATCACCCTTTGAGATTCCTGAATCAATTTCACAATCGGAATATGAGACTGACCAGGTGGTCTTTGATGTTGCAGGAGTATAACCTGGACATCCGTCATATTGCTGGATGTGACAATGTGATCGCGGATTGTTTATCAAGGGTGGATGATCAGTCGTAGGCTATCACAGGTGTGTGGGTTTGAGTGGAGGAAAATAGGCTGCCCTTATAGTGCAGCCAGGAAACACATATTAAAATATAAAAATCATATAAAAACTCTTTCTTTTGATATAGATAATCGTATAAGTTTGTCACAGCCTATAGAGTTTGAGTAGTCCACGAACTATCAAACGGCTGAGCTGCTGTAAGCTCGCTCTGGGAGCATGATATTGTGTCTTTTTGCTATTGTTGGGAGGAGTTATAAGATGTGATTTTTTTTTTAATAATAAGATGTGTTTTGGTGATAAACTCAGCTTTGTTTTAGTGCCATGCGGTCGCTGGGTGTGAGGGGCTTGATGGGGTTCTGTGTTTGTCAGATTTTAGCTCAGGGTTGAGCAAGTAAAATCTTGGGGGAGGTGTGACGCATGTCCAGTGTGAGCATGCTGTACAGAACGCCTAGTCATGCCCCACTCTCGCTAGGATCGTCAGGGCAGGAACTTTGGCTGTAGTCTATGTAGAGTTTCCTAACTTAGTTCATGTGAGCCGTTGTACTATAAGTATTATGAATATGTATTTTGTTTTCATCTGAGTCAACGAGTTCTATTTTATATCATTAGTTATAAGTATTGTGTGTAAAACTTATTTGTAATAATGGGATAGGCAGCCACAGTTGGGGGTTAGTGGGTGCGCCATGCGGGAGGTGGGCCTAACTCACTAGCACTCCCCCCCCCCCCCCCTCCCCTCAGTGCTAGGAAAGCCTTTGTCTATCCCAGAGGAGAGAGAGAAATTACGTAATGATTGTCAGTGGGCGGTCCTTGGTAGTTCAAGTTGGGCTCACTAGAGGGCCGGGTATAAAAAGGGAAGTCTAGCAATTTTTTCTTCAGAACTCATTAGGCAGAGCGACTTCTCATTTCCCTTGCTAACTATATATATTCTTCTGACTGATGTGAACTTTCTCTACTACCTTACATTCTTATCTCCTCTTTTCCCTACCCTTTTTAACTTCCATGGTCCCGTTGGTGCAGAGCTAGTCAGCCAACGTATTATCGCTTGAGTTCTCACGAGATACATGCTTATTAGATAGCCTATTTTGGAAGGGTTAACTTAGAATAGGATTGATTTATGTTTGTTGCACTTGTATATGCATTTCCCTGTGTGTTATTATTATTATTCCTGTTTTCTGCTAGTCTAGGTAATGCTAGACTGGGGTAAGGCTTTTCTGTGTTACGAGTTGTTGTTTGATGCAGTGGTTAAGCGATAAACCTGCATACTCGTTTCGGTTCAGTGAAGCCTAGGTTGTCTTCGCAGCTGACTGTGTTGAGTTAATAATTTACAGTGCGTGAGGGCAAGAGCCTAACCACCCTGTATTTTATTAACAGCTTGTTTTTACTTTGTCAAGGAGCCGGGAGAAAACCAGATACAAGGGACCTGGATTTCTCAAAGTGCACTTGTTAGTGTTAACGTAATACTTTACACAGTTGTGAGGACTTCGCTAGGCTACGAGCCGTTTTTGCTCAGTCACTGCTACCTTTTGCCCACAGTACCCCAGCTAGACTTTGCTCGATTAGTAGATACAGAATAGTATTGAAGCTTTCCTTATGTATGATATTGTTTATGCACTATTGATTTCATGTGTTGCACGCTTGGCTACTTTAGTGATTAGTGGCCCACGAGCACAATCCGAGTAGGCTATTGCCGTTGGATTTGCGGAGTACTTCTTTTTAATGTTTGCCATTTACTATTGCATATTATTTTAATTATTCTTATGCCAATTTAAACCTTTAATAGTATTTAATTGCCAGTGTTTTTCTTATTGAATTACTGTTCAAAATCCGATACGTACTTCTTACGAGCATCCGAGAAGCATCTAACTTTTTTCAGAAGATTCCTTGCTCGATGCTTAAGGACTATTAATTAACGTAACGTAATAGTGCCGATCCGAAGTAGAGGGTGGAGGACTTCTTAAGTTCTTAGTCAAGGGTGGATTACTTCGGCTTCGGCCAACACTATTCTTTGGTGTTGTTGTTTCTTACTTCTTTGTTTGATTGTTGACCAGACTAGATCATTCCTGTCTCTTTATTAGTCTGTTGTTGAACACTAGTACCGAGTTCTTGTATACCCCGTTATAGCAGATTGAACTCTGGAGGGTATTGGTGTTTTTTGTTCGGCTGGCAGTACTCAGGGGTTGGGATCGTGTGTTTCCGTTGTGGTAGCGAGCCGTACTCGAGTCCTGATTGAGAGCCCTTGTGTACCCGAGTGCCAGCTCGTAACACACCAAAAGGGCGGAGGTTGGCCGATCTCTGTTACTATAGGGTTTCTAGATATACTTCTTCTCACTCTCTACACCTTTTGTTAACTTACTTATTATGTATTCGTTGTAAAGGTTTCATGCCCGTTTCCATTATTCACATGCATTCATTAGTCCCATAAATAATAACATGTCACTGCCTCACTAACTCTCACACACTACAGCTCATGCCAGTTATAATTTCGTAGCCATGTTTCAGTTTCTTTTTCATAAATTGTGTGCATATATTTTCTTATAAGTCGTTTCACATATCACTTCGAGTATCTCTTACTCATTCACGTTTTTCTCACAAACTTCGCACGGTATTATGTATTTCTTGTTTATGTTGCATTCTCCACTGTAAGGGCAAATCCACTAATATATTAAGGTATTTAGATTCAGGGAGGCAACTGTACACTACCCCCGTTTTCTGTGTATATATTCATATTTGTTTGCGTTTTGTTGTGATCCCTGCCAGCTCACCGATCTAATTTGGTAATTCATATTTCATTTAGTGTTTTGATCATTCATTCATTGACTTCGATCCCTTTCCATAGATATCATTTATTTTAAATTAAAATGTAAAACTTGCAAACTAAACAAACAAAATTGGGACAAGGACAATATAAAGTCAAATTAAATTATCAAAATCGCTATGTGGAAACAACGCTTACTAAAATGAAAATTATTAAATAAAAGAACACAATCCACCACATAGGGTGTACATTACTACATGAGCAAGTTAATCTGTTTTCCAAGCAAACTAATCGCACATAATAACAACGCACTATCGTCACGTTAAAGGAAGTAGTCAAGTTTGGGAAGTCCGGGACGTTCTGGCAAATTTTACTAAACTCTGCATGAATAAAGAAACTACATGTTAAATGTCAAAATATTATTTAAAATCAAATTTGCAACATGACATTAACAATAGTACAAAATACAAATATTGATAAGATATCCATACTATTACAAAATAATATATAAAATACAGTACAGCACTCACTAACGATAGTGCTATCGGGTAGGTACCTGTAAGCATAGCATGCCTCAAGTGACCCCTATCAATAACTACCCTACAAATAACCTACATTTATAGCACAAATAAACTAAGGAAATCGCAAAAGTAAGCAATTGATACTATCGACAATGAATACAAATAATATAAAGACAAATAATTGCAAAATATGAAGTAACAACAAATTTAAACAAAGAGTACTCTTTTAACAAGAACAATAAATTTAAAAAATCATCAATATTAATATTAATAATAGAAAAAGAAAAAGATAAACAATAAATACAGACAAAAAGTAAGCAGAGGTTATACAAGAAACTTCAGTTAAAAATGCTTGATTAAAATTATCGATGTAAAATTTTAGAATACAGTCACAATAATTGACCCTAAAAAGATTAAATTTATGGAACAATTTACTTGCCTCAAAACCTCTGTCCACTAAGAGTCTGTATAGTAACCTAGCTCTAGCCCAAAAGTCATCTACTTTAGTGCAGATTTTACAAAATCTTATTAATTGGGAATAAAAACAATTATAAGTTATTTTACTATCGATATTACTACTAGGGAAAGGAAAGTTTATTACGTTAAAATTAAAATCATCAACGTTGTGATATACTTTAAGTATGCACTGTTCATTAACAATCTCTATATTTATATCAAGAAAATTTTCAACTTTATAATTTACGTTACATTGTGTGAGGGGAATAGAATTAGGGTAAATAAGTTTAGCAACTTGATTAAAATTTAACAAATTGCAAACGAGAATATCATCAATATATCTACTATTATTACTTAACAATTTAGCAAGTTCTATTTTTTCTGGGATTTTATTTTTCTTGCTACTGTCAACTAAGTCTTTTATATATTTAAATTCTAAAGCAAGCAAGAATAAGTCTGCAATTAAAGGGCTAGCATTTCCACCCATAGGAATTCCTAATATTTGTTTGAAAATGTACGGCCCGAATTTAACATAAGCATTGAAAAGGAGGAATTTAAGGGCATCTTTAAGTTTAGTTCTATCAAAATATACAGAACTAGTGGGAGTAGAGCTAAGTGATGCATTATTAAAATATGTATAAACATTTATGAAATAATTATTTGAAGCTTCACATAGTGTCTCGTCTGGCCGTAAATTATTTTTTTGTTTTCGAGTCTTGCTTCAAAGCTTTATTTAAGATGTCGAACTGTTTCACTGTATATGGTCTTTGACCCATGTAAGAGGTTATATAAGGGTGTATGTGAGAGGACCACTTGGAAGGGACTGGAGTTTTCGCAGAGAGGCTCCAGTTCTGACGTTATTCTTGAATTGCAGTGTGCTGGCTTAATAATCCAATAGGGTTGATAGCTTCTGAAGTCCTATTTTAACTAGGACCGCTTCACAAGGGACTGGAGTTTTTGCAGAGAGGCTCCAGTCCTGACGTTATTCTTGACTTACAGTGTGCTAGCTTAATCATCCAACAGGGTTGATAGCCTCTGAAGTCCTATTTAAAAAAAAAACCCGCTTCACTCTACTCCCAGGCAGCAGACGGGAACTACTGATGTAATTTAATGTATACCATTGCTTTTCTTCGTGTGTACATTCATCGTATACTTATATTTAATATTTGTTATATTGATTGTTGTTACTATGTTGGAGAAGTTTACTGACAGGGAATTACGATTTATGTAACTAAAGTGTATTTGTAATTATAATACTTACTTGTATTATTTGATTGCATTAAGTTCATATTGTCCGAGATGGGTCTGGCCAGTTAAATAATATGTTGTCTGCCACCCTCCTTTCAATAATATTGTATAAGTGTTACCGCTTTGCTAAATGTTTTTGCCCGCATATTACACTTAATTTCTAATGATTTTGAATCTTTTTAACTTTTAGATCACTGATGATGACATTTAGAATATGTCGAAACGTTTGACAATATGAAAATAAAGATGTTGTTCGCTGCCTCACTCATTGTGTTATTCCTGCTAGTTCATATTGTATTTGTTTACTGACGTTATTTTTATTTACTTTGGGTTTATAATTTATGTAATCAACATTGCTGTTAATTACTCTTGCCCTGATAATTAAAGTTTTGTTGGGATTTAGTGTATCTATTATATATGTAATTACAAAATCCTGTGTGTCTCCTATAGATCGTACACCTGCCAAGGGCCGGGCTGGTGAGGCATCCGTTTTCTCCTCCCCCCTATGTCACGCGAGTCATCCCAAGTCTCCCATCGTCATGCTCCCATCGTCACGCTCGGCAGTTGTGTGGCTGAGGGACGTTACCCTCCTGTGTTCCCAGAGTTGAGCCTGAGACTTGCTACACTCAAGACCCTATCTATTTCCCTTCTTGAGATATAAATAATGAGAAGTATCCTGGTAAACATTCTCGTGGGGATATATTAACTTAATAATCACTTGCTCAAAGAGATACTCTAATTTTGTAAATATACTTTATGTAAGAACATAAGAACATAAGAAAATGAGAGTCTGCAGAAAGACGATTGGCCTAAGCAAGGCAGATCCCTGTCCCACACAACCCCAATTACAAAGCCGAATTATAGGTTCAACACTCTAATACCCTGAGGATCATCTTACCAAAACGGTTAAAGATTAACGCAGGACTACGGGGGTCTGCAGAGCGCTGATTGGCCCAACTCGGCTGATCCCCCTTCACACCCAACCCTTCTCGTCCATATGCTTATCCAATTTTATCTTAAAGCTCCCTACCGTTTTTAATCCCACTATAGCACTTGGTAGTCCATTCCGCCCATCTACAACTCTGTTACCAAACCAATATTTGCCTATATCTTTTCTGAAACGAAATTTATCTAATTTGAAACCATTGGTACGAGTTCTTTCGCTATCACTGAGCTTTAGTACATTTGTCATGTCCCCTTTGTTAATCCCACTAACCCACTTGAACACCTCTATCATATCCCCTCTAACTCTGCGTCTCTCTAACGAATGTAAACCTAATTTATTCAACCTTTCTTCATACGGAAGATTTCTAATATTATGGATAATTTTTGTCATTCTACGCTGAACTCTCTCCAATGAATCTATGTCCATTCTGTAATAAGGACACCAAAATTGGAAATCATTATCCGTATGGGGTCTCACTAATGACAAGTAAAGTTTTAAGATAACATCAGCAGTTCTGTTACTCACACTCCTAGAGATGAACCCGAGAATCCTGTTTGCCTTATTACGAACGCTTATACACTGTTTTCTAGGCTTCAAATCATTGCTAACAAACACACCTAGATCTTTCTCGCAGTCTGAATTTTCTAATTCTAAATTAGCTAGTTTATATTTAACATTTGTTTGCATCTTCCCTATCTTTAATACCTTGCATTTGTCAATGTTAAACTTCATCTGCCAATTTACTGACCATTCATGTAAGGTATCTAGATCCCTTTGGAGGCACTCTATATCGCTATCTGAATCAATTGATCTCCCCATTTTAGTATCGTCTGCGAATGTACTTATCCTACTAGTTATATCTAAATCTAGGTCATTTATGTATATAAGAAACAACAGGGGACCTAATACCGATCCCTAGGGGACACCACTTTTGACTGCTCCCCACTACGACTTGGTACCATTTATGCTGACTCTCTGCTTCCTACCAATTAGCCATGACCTAATCCATCCCAACAACGACCCTCCTATTCCATGTGCCTCAACCTTTATCATCAATCTCTCATGAGGGACTCTGTCGAAAGCTTTACTGAAATCTAAATATATAATATCATATGCCTTGTCACTATCTACTGCTTCATATACCTCTGAGAAAAAGCTAAGCAAATTAGTAAGGCAAGAACGTCCCTGAGTGAATCCATGCTGAGAAGAATTTATTAAGTTAAATTTTACAAAGTGGCTTCTAATTTTCCTAGCAATAATAGACTCTAGCAACTTTCCTATGATTGATGTGAGACTAATGGGACGGTAATTGGATGCTATCGATTTATCACCGTTTTTGAAGATCGGAACTACATTTGCAAGCTTCCAAGCTTCTGGAACTAAACCTGTTTCTAATGACTTGTTAAATACAAATGCTAATGGGCTACTTAACTCATCTCTGCATTCTTTTAATACTCTAGCATATACCTCGTCAGGAGCAGGCGTTTTTTGAGGTTTCAGTCTGTCAATTTCCTTAAGCACATCATTTCTACTTATACTAACTGTACTTAACATATTTTCTATACTATCACTATATACCATATTGACTTCTGGAATCTGTGCCAAATTTGCATTAGTGAAAACGGAAGGAAACTGGCTATTTAATGTACTGCACATTTCTAAATCATTTTCTGTTATTTCTCCTATTGAAGTTTTTAGGGGGCCTATTACATCTCTAACTTTAGATTTATATAGTTGGTAAAAAGCTTTAGGGTTATTTTTTAAGTCCCTGGCTATCCTTATTTCAAAATTTCTTTTTGCTTTCCTGATTTCCTTTTTGACCTGTCTTGATAGAGTCTGATAGTATATATGTAAATGATTTTCGCCTTTCTTTATTTTTCGATATATTCCTTTCTTTTTTCCTATAAGATCTATTAGCTTATTAGTCATCCATTTTGGTTTGTTCTGCGTCGATCTAAATCTTCTTTTAGGGATATATTTATTTTGAGCATTGTGGAGTGAAGCAATAAACTGGTTATATGTAGGTGGCAAGTTTAACTCTGGTATATCCTGACTTAATTGCTTAATAATAGGGTCCACCCTTAAGTCTCTTCTTAGCACACCATAATCGGCTTTTCTGAAATCTGGGATAAGTGTCGTATTCTCTTTAACATTCCCTGTCCATTGTATATTAAAATAAATAGATTTATGATCGCTATTTCCTAGGTGGTCACCAATCTCTACATTATTTATCATATGTTCATTGTTACTGAAACTAAATCAAGAATATTAATACCTCTAGTCGGCGTTTCTATGAATTGAAATAACAAACTATCTTGTACTACCTCAATAAACTCTACGTTGAATCGGAGTCGCCTATTTGGTGCTGCCAATCAATGTTCGGAAAATTAAAATCCCCCATAATGCACACATTGCTAAACCTTGATGCTATTTTAATTTCCTCCCATAACGATGTTCCGCCATTTCTACTTATATTACGCGGTCTATATATAACTCCAATAACTATGGTCTCACTTCCTTCGTTAACCTCTACCCAAACACTTTCATTATCATTATTTAGTCTAATACCTGATTTAATACAGCTTTTTAATGTACTCCTGACAAACACTGCTATACCCCCGCCCCTCCTACTTGTTCGGTCATATTTAAACAAACTATATCCTGGAATATCAAATTCTGCTAAAAAAAATCTAGATTCTGTATTAATCCACGTTTCAGTTAGCGCTATTATGTCTATATTTTCTGTGCTAACGAGTGCTCGAAGTTCGTTCGTTTTGTTACATAAACTCCTACAATTTGTATAATATACCCTCAACCTATTACTTTTATTTGCAACTAATTTTCTATTGTGTTTAGCTAACTTATTATTTACTGTTGAACTACTAGCTCTAGACGGAAATTCTGCTCTATCAGTATTCCCATCTTTACTATCAGTTACATGTGTAGTGTTATCGATACTACTATTACACATCACTATATCCGCACTATCTTGACTGATTATTTATATTTTACTCACTGGTTTGTCACATGAAGTACCTGCTCCATATGGAGACAGTATTTTACTTACACACCCAGGTTTTTTTAACGAAACCCCGCAACAATTTTGTCGAGTGAGCTGGCCAAGGTCGAAACTCCTAGTCGAGAGAGATGTACTCCTTCTGAAAACACAATAATCAGGTGTAACTAAATTATATCTGATCAAATTCACAAACTTGGAAACTAATCACAAATTAATTTAATACCTTACACTTATAATGTTGATAAATGCAATCAAAAGGAAATAGGCCTAACAAAATAATATGAATTTACAGAAAACTCTATGATAATTAATTATTAACTGATCACTAGATTACCTTATAATTAATACACACAAATATCACCGAGAATAATAAATAGGCTATAATCCAATGACACACTTATATACTCAACTCCCCAATCACAGGTTTATCTGTTGACGGTAGCCAGGAGAGATATGTCACTTCACTAAGTATAATGGTAAACTATGTACAGGCAGGAGAGAGAGGGGCAGACAAGATGCTAAGGTCAGCTGGTCGAGAGTCCCGACTGCAAAGACTCACGGGGTATATATATTCACCAGAGAATCTAGAATTATCTACTAGGCCTATACACGTGAATGAAATGACGCAATGTTGGGAGAGACAGACTGGAGCCAGACAAATCTAGAACTTGCGAGAAACAAACACATACGTGGGAAGATAAACTAGTATACTAATCTGGTTTACCTAAATTGATTTTAATTCTGGGTTACATAACACCTCCCACCTAAAGAAAAACATATACAGGGGAAATTTCTATACCTTAAAGCAATTAGGTTACAATCTAGACAAACAATCTGCAATCACATTTTCCTTCCCTATAACATGTCGTATATCTAAAGGATATTCTTGGAGAAGCAGACTCCACCTGGTCAATCTCTGATTTTTATCTTTAAATTTACTATGAAATTTAGTGGGTTGTGGTCAGTAAAAATAACAATAGGATCTGTGCCGGAACACAAATATAAAGAAAAATGTTGCAATCCCAAAATCAGAGCCAAAAGTTCCTTCTCAATAGTTGAATAATTCCTTTGGGGTGGAGTGAAGTTCTTGCTGTAATAAGATATAGGATGTTCAATACCTTGGTCATCCTCCTGCAACAAAACTGCCCCAGCTCCTGTATCACTAGCATCCACAGCCATTTTAAAGGATATATCAAAGTTAGGGGTGGGAAGCACTGGCTGACTCAACAGGATAGCTTTGAGTTTGTTGAAAGAGGATTCACATGCTTCATTCTACTCAAATTTAACTCCCTTTTTCAGAAGATCTGTGAGTGGTGACACAAGGACTGATAAATTTAGAACAAACCGGCGGTAGTATCCTACCATACCGAGAAATCTTTGCAATTCTTTCCTTTCTTAGGTCTGGAAAGATCACTTATCACCTGAACTTGAGCCCCTGGTGGCACAACTTGTCCATTACCAATCACATAACCAAGATACTGGACTTTAGCTTGACCAAATTCACATTTTGATAAATTTGCAACAAGATTAGCCTGAACCAGACGATCAAGAAAGTTACTGACATGGCATAGGTGATCTTTCCAGGTGTCACTAAAGATCAATACATCATGAATATACTCAGCACATCCTTCCAAACCCTCGGTTACAATGTAACCAATGTTCATGAGTTTCTGAAATGTTGCAGGTGCATTTTTCATACCATATGGCATCGCAGAACATGCAAAAGTTTTACATAGAGTCACAAAACATGAGATATCTCTAGCACGCTGAGTCATAGGTACTTGCCTATATCCCTTTAACAAGTCAAACTTACTGATGTACTGTGCCTTTCCAATCCTATCTATACAATCTTCCATGCAAGGTATTGGGTAGGTGTCTGTTTTGGTGATCTGGTTAACACGTTGATAGTCAATACAAAGCCGTTGTGATCAACCTGATTTAGGAACTAAGGTGACAGGAGAACTCCACTCACTTTGGCAGGGCTCAATCATCTTGTGGGTGAGTAGGTAGTCAATCTCCTTCTGGATCATGGGAACCTTTAAGGGATTCACACGGTAGGCTGGCAGCTTAATTGGCTTTGCATCTCCAACATCAACATCGTGCATCAAAATGGTTGTTCTTCCTGAAGTATCTCGGAACACTTGATGGTATTTCTGGAGTAGAGCCGTGAATTCATGCCTCTCCTCAGCGGTTAGATGAGATAAGATAGTCTCTAGATCACTCATGATAGTAACATTCTGCCCCAGGCTATCGCTTAAGTTCATACTGCATGGGAGTGCCTCACTTTCGGGGTCTTGAGGAACAGCTACAGTGCAGACAGGTTTATCAGGGCATCTCCTGTGGTACAATTTTAGCATGTTGACGTGACAAAGTTGTTTGCTCTTCCTACGATCTGTAGTGGCAGTAATGTAGTTTACATCACTGGTTTTCTTCTCCACCATGTACGGTCCACTAAACTTGGCTTGAAGAGGCTGTCCGTGTATTGGCAGCAGAACTAGGACCTGATCACCTGGCTGAAACTAGCGTACTCTTGAGTTCTTGTCATACCACGTTTTCATCTTCTCCTGTGCAGTTTCCAAATTATCTCGAGCTAGCTGGAACGCTGTTGATAACCGCTCCTTAAATTTGGTCACATATTCCAGCAGGTTGACGTCATCCGATTCCGACAGCCAAAACTCCTTCAACAACTTCATAGGACCTCTAACTTCATGCCCGAAGAGCAGTTCAAAAGGTGAGAAGCCTAGTGATTCATTTGGAGACTCACTTGAAGCAAACAGCACAGAAGGAAGACCTTTATCCCAATCTTTCTGGTGTTCCAAGCAGTACTTCTTCAGCATATTATATTTGAGTGTCTGATGATATCTCTCCGGAGCTCCCTGTGTTTGAGGATGATATGCAGAAGACGTGATCTGTGTGATGCCCAACTCTTCCAAAGACTGCTTAAAAACATTGAACATTAAATTGCTCCCTCTATCTGACTGTACTTCCTTAGGCAATCCAAATCTGGTGAAGATCCCAAGCATTTATTTCACTACATTCTTCGCCGAAATATTTCTGAGAGGGATTGCTCTGGTAACGTATGGTATGGTAACGAGTAGCCATATCAATAAGTGTCAGCAAATAGGAAAACCCTGAAGAAGTCTTGGGAAGAGGTCCTATAATATCAACTAACACCCGAGTGAATGGCGCCTCAAAGGAAGGAATGGGAACGACGGGTGCAACTTTCTTTTTGTGATTACACTTCCCCACTACTTGACAGGTGTGACAAGATTTGCAATACCAGGAAAGTTCCTTGAAAATACCTGGCCAGTAAAAATGCTTCAGACTACGGGCTGCAGTCTTCCTCACTCACATGTGTCCTGCCAAACTGGAGTCATGAGCCACCCTAATGATATCCTGCCTACAAACTTGAGGGATGACAATTTGATGCACAATCTCCCATTCACAGTCTGCTGATGACGTTGGGGGTCTCCACTTTCTCATTAATACTCCTGACTTAAAATAATAACAAGTAGAAGCACTGACTGACTCTTCCTCACTACAAGCAGAAATAGGTAAAACTTCCAACTCTGGGTCAGCCTGCTGCAACTGTACCAACTCACGAGGTGACAAATTATCCAAACTGCCTCATCCTCTGAATGGTTTAAATTAGCAAGGAAAGTATCAGCCAAGAGAACATCATCATCTTCATCACCCTCTAAATCACTAGTAACTTCTGATTTAACCCTAGTGACAGCACATGCAGGAAACACATCAGAGGAGCCGTCCTCGACTCCAGCCACCGGCTCACTAGACAACCGAGGAGCTGGACAAATCCGACCCCCAGCAATGTCGTTGCCAAAGAGAAAAGTCACACCAGACATAGGGAGTGTCTCAACCAATCCTATCATAACTGGACCTTGAACAAAATCAGACTCAAGATTCATTCTGCACAGAGGGACAGACAAATAATGGAATGGAAACTTTTATTCCTTATCAAAAGTACAGTAAAAGATCTAATTCACCTATATGGTTTGACCATAATTGTGCTAGAGTAACTCAACAAAAAGCAATAGCCTACAATGCATACACAAGATCAAAAACACATGAAACTTTAAACTTTAACTATAGAATAAACTTCTAAATAATTCAAATGATAACAACGTCAAGGAAATGGGTGCAAGAATTACTCACAAGGTGATACAAGCATGAAACTTCCCGGAAATGTTCACAAGGACCTACTTTACAATTTCAGAGCAGGAGCCACCGAGATTTCTGTATTGCATAGCAACGGTTGCTAGGCAAAGCATTTTCCTTAGCAACCGGCAGCAACGATGCAGTTTCTGAACTACTATGAAGTGTTATGACTTTGTACTTTTATTTATTTTCCTATATTCACTCCTAACCTTGACTCAATGCCAATCAAAATCAATCTGGCACGACTTGACCATGGGAATGGTATTCAATTAACATTGAAAGAACAGAATGCAAAGTGGCACAAATCTTGTTATCAGAAGTTTTCACATACCAAACTGGAACGCGCAAAACGAAAGCACAAGTCTGAGGAAGATGGGACTGCTTCAAAACGAATTTTCACACGTAGCACTAGCAGTGGTTCCACGGTCCCTTTTGTCACTGGTCACCATATCAATGGTTCAAACATCACAGATCAAACATCCAACACAACTATCAGCCAACCAATACTATCCATTGCTCAGCTGTTGGTGTACAACAGCATCAAGAGACGCAGGGATTCTGTGAGAAATCCACAAGTATATCACAGCAAAGATCGTGAAACGCCACTACCCGTCTATGTAGGTCTTAAGGCTCATGCACTAACCAGAGATAGAAAGTTGATTGAGAGTCTATATACTCTTGGTATGTCGGCATCATACAACCGCACAATGGACTTGATCACATCATTGGGTAATAACGTCTGTGACTATTACCATCAGATTGGCACAGTCTGTCCTCCTCAACTTCGCAAAGGGAATTTCATCACCAGTGCTGCAGACAACATCGACCACAACCCTAGCTCTGCGACATCTACAAGTTCATTCCATGGCACCAGCTTGTCCTTGTTCCAGAATCTCACTCCGCGAGATGTCTGTGAAGATGAAGACAATGGCCAAGGATTCACTAATTCAAGAGAGGGGGTTGAGGAAAATGAACGACTTGCCCCTTTCGTACACTGAACTGAAACCAACACGGTTGCCCAAAAATGACGTCTTTGTCCCACCCATCCCTGCAGACCTGGCTTCTTCCAACACCCCTTTGACCAAGGACATGGACAAGGAATATGACTGGCTCAGTCATGTTGAGAAACATCATGCAGATGACATATCAGCAGAGGCGACTTTGTCTTGGGCAGCATACCATGCCAGCAGAGTGCCAGACCCAGACATTCTGCCATCTGTGAATGCCATGATGCCTCTCTTTGTTGAGGAAGCAGCTCACCATCTATGCTTCGGCATTGCATGGAAGTGGTGAAGTCAGCAGTTCATCACCTCAACCCTGGCCAGACTCCAGTGATTAGTGGGGACCAACCTCTGTATGCTACACTGAAGAAGCTGCAATGGAATATGTCCGAACTGTATGGTGAGGACAAGTTTGTAATGCTTATGGGGGGTCTACACACTGAAATGACAGGCTTGAAAGCTTTGGGTCATTGGCTTGATGGAAGTGGTTGGGTGGAAGTTCTCCAGGAAGCTGATGTTGCCACACCAGGCATTGCTGAGTCCTTCCTGAAGGCATCACATGTGACTCGAACCCGTCATTTTCACCAAGTCACTGCATGTGCATTGTACATCCTTCTCAAGAAGGCTTATGATGGATATGTTGCAAACAATTCCGAAGAATCCACAGACACTTTCAGCACATGGTGTGAACGGCGAAAAGCTGAAAGTCCTCAGTTCATGTACTGGCATACGAGTCTAGAGCTGGAACTTCTCTTGTTCACATTTGTGCAATCACTACGTACTGGTGACTTTGATTTGTATGTGGATACATTGAAGAAATTGACACCTTGGTTCTTCAGTCTCAACCACACCCACTATGCACGTTGGATGTCCGTACATGTGCGTGACATGAGCAGTCTATCTCACACTCATCCAGATGTTGCCAAAGAATTTCAGCAAGGCAAGTTTGTTGTGGCAAAATCCCAGAGAAAATTCTCCCTCATTGCTGTCGATCACTGCCATCAACAAAACAATGGAGTAATGAAGGATGAAGGCGGATTCATCGGGCTTACCCAGGATGCAAACTCCCTCTTGAGATGGGCAGTGGCAGGACCAGAACTTGTCAGAGTAATTTCTGAGTTTGAAGCGACCATGGTAGGGAAACAACAAAGTTCTGGGCAAAGAAACCATCATGAACAAATCCGGTCAACCCAGAAGTTGTTTGCTGGACAGGTTCAGGCGGTAGTTAGTGTAATGGAGGACATGGGGAGCCCATTTGAGGAGGAAGGGCAGGACCTTCTCAGACTCCATACAAAGGACATCATGGATGAGCAGTCAGTCGAGTGTCTAACCACTCTCGCATCAAAGGGTCAGGAGCAGTATGCAACATTTGTGGAAGAGCGGCTCAGAACAAATACTAAGCCAATCACAGCAACAATTACCAGGAACAAGGTGGTACTGTTTAATGTCCAAGGCAAACGGTCAAACAAATCAGGGGACAAAGTCAGTCTCCTGAAAAGTGAATCTTCGCTGTTTGCATGTCTGTATGTTGCATGTCAGACAAGGAAAGGTGACTTGAACAATTTCTTCAATCATGAAAACCTCCCATTTCCTCCATCTCTGTCTGCCTATGGGCAGCTACATCCAGGGAAGAAGTCTGATCTCATAGAATGTCTTGAAAAGAAAGTAGGGTCATCAAATGATGTGACACCAGAGACTGAAGTGCGAATCATGGATGGTGCGGCACTTGTTCACTTTCTTAGACCTGAGGGCTGCAAGACATTTGGAGACTATGCTGCCAAGGTGTTTCTTCCATACATAAACAATGCTCAAAGTCAGGCTCTGAGAGTGGATGTTGTCTGGGACCAGTACTTCGATAACAGCCTCAAGTCACAGACAAGAGAACAACGTGTCACTGGTCCTATTCAGCGCAGACGAGTTGGGGCGTCTAGCCCAACACCAAAGAACTGGCAGCAGTTCCTTCGCTTGGCCAACAACAAGACAGACCTGTTTACATTCCTGAACAAGGAACTACATCAGGAGACCAGACTCTCATTGTTACTGATGGTGCCAATGTGCTATGCTTACCTACACGAGACACCAGCAACATTGTTCCCTGCAACCATGAGGAGGCAGACTCGAGGATCATGGTGCATGTCAGTGATGCTGTTATGCAGGGCTTCCGCAAGATCCTTGTTCGAACTGTGGACACTGACGTGGTAGTATTGGCAGTGGCAGTCGTACAGCAGCTGGCTCAGAGACAGCAGATAGAACTCTGGATTGCCTTTGGTTGTGGAAAGGACTTTAGGTACATCCCAGCTCATGATATATGTGCTTCACTTGGCACAGAAAGATCCTTGGCACTGCCTGTGTTCCATGCTTATACAGGTTGTGATACCGTGTCCCATCTGGTCCAGGTGGGAAAGAAGACTGCATGGAAAGTGTGGGAGGCACATGATGAATTTACTGCGACATTCTATGAGCTGCACAATGCACCTGAACAAATTGGTGAAGCGACTGAGGCTTCTCTGGAGTACTTCACCATTCGACTCTATGACAGGACAGCAACTTCTCGTTCCATCAATGAAGTCAGAAAGAATCTGTTCTTCCACAAAGGACGTCAGATATCATATCTACCTCCAACCAAGGCTGCTCTACAGCAACACATGAAGAGGGCAGTAATACAAGGCGGGCACCACTGGGGCTGCACCACGGTGCCAGAACGACAGTTGCCCTCTCCAAGTGAGTGGGGATGGACTTGCCCAGAAAAGTGGAGGCCTCTGTGGTCTAACTTGCCCGAAGCCAGTGCAACCTGCCCAGAACTACTGAAGTGTTCTTGCCGAGGAGGATGCACAGACTGCAAATGTGTTGATGCGCATCTAAAATGCACAGCCTACTGCAAATGCAAAAGTGACTGTGACAACAGTGTCTGAAGCTTTAGGAGTGGCATTTTTATAGCCTGACTTGCCCTAAATTGGATTTTATGCCACATAATTCTTGTATATGATCTCCAAATGCAATGCTACATGTTTTTTAGAACAAGGAGTTGAGAAAAAACCATAGCACCTCACAGTTTTCCAGAAACTGCATTGTTGCTGCCGGTTGCTAAGGAAAATTATTTGCCTAACAACCGTTGCTATGCAACACTGAAATATCGGTGGCTCCTGCCCTGAAATTGTAAAATAGGTCTTTGTGAACTATTGTGGAAAGTTTTATGCTTGTATCACCTTGTGAGCAATTCTTGTCCTATTTAGTACCGATTGCCCTCACTATACTGCTTCATCCATTCCACCATTAAAATCTCCAACTGGCAATCTTGTAAGTGACCCACGAGGTAAAGCTAACCTTCTTGCGGAAATTTTCTCCACCAACTCGACCTTAGATGAAATAAATCAAGATGTCCCTGTAATTCGCCTGAAATTCCCTCACTTAAGATCCACACCAGACATGTCAAAACTATTTTGCAGAATCTCTCAGTAGATATGGCTCCTGGTCCAGATGAAATTCCTCCAATAGTACTTAAGAATTGCTCCTTGGTGCTCGCTCCTGTATTGGCAAATTTGTTCCGTCTGTGTACTCATACCTCATGCTTCCCAGTACCCTGGAAAGAAGCAAACATCCATCCCGTTCCTTAAAAAGGTGCCTCTTCAGATCCATCAAACTACAGACCAATAGCTATAACTTCCACTCTTGGTAAAGTCTTTGAAATTATATTAAATAATCACATAATTAAGCATCTTGAGAATAATAAATTAATCAGTGATAGGCAATATGGTTTTAGACGATGTCGATCAACTGCAGACATTCTTTGCCTTCTTACGCATCAAATCAACCAAGCTACAAACCAACATGGTGAAACACATACAATAGCACTGGATATATCAAAGGCATTTGATAGAGTCTGGCATCAATCCTTATTGTCGAAGATGTCACACTACGGCCTTGCATCATTAGTTCAACTAATTTCTTCTTATCTTCATAACAGAAAAATATGTGTAATGGTAGATGGCCTTTATTCTCAATTTCACTCAATAAATAATGGTGTTCCCCAGGGATCAGTTTTGGCCCCAACTCTGTTCCTCATTCATATCAATGAACTCATATCTACCACTCATAATCCAATACATTCCTACGCAGATGACTCAACACTCCACAGTTCCTTCACATTTACCAATTCTTTCACCCAACCAGATCTTATAAATTCAAAAATAAACACTGCAATTTCTCTGAACCAGGACATTTCTAGAATTAATGAATGGGGACAAAAGAACCTAGTTTCCTTTAATGCACAGAAAACCAAGTACATTCAATTTTCTAACCGACAGAATCTCACTGACTCCCATATATTTGTTTAATGATGTAAATATTCCCACTTCCCCTAGTATTGACATTCTCGGTGTAACATTAACTACTAATTTGAGCTGGACACATTATGTTAGAAGCATTGCTAAGAATGCCTCTAAAAAACTGGGACTCCTGTACAGAGTTCGAGAATTCTACACTGACGAGCAGTTGGCCGTCATATATAAAAGTCATGTGCGTTCTCAGATGGATTACTATTCACCTCTGTGGAGTGGAAGTGGAGTGGTTGCATTGAGGCAGTTGGACAACATTCAAAATAAAGCTATTAGATTAATCAATAACCCTGCAATCACACAGGACCTTCCTACATTATCCATACGAAGAAATGTTGCATCCCTTGCATTCCTTACATAAGGACTGGAAACGAGCACTCTCGGAGTTTGAAACTTGGGTCGATTGCTTAAAAGCAGTATCATGAAAGCAGTTGTCTCTCCGACTTTCTTAAACACAAAAATATGTACACAAACACAACTTTACAAATAAATGCATGTAATTTCATACGCAATCGTCCATATCCCCGCCATATTGGCGACATGTCTCGCCAGAAAACGAACAGCCCAGGACGATGCCAGACGCCAGTCACCCACGAGACACGTTAGAGGCAACACATTTTTGTTCTGTTGTTCGTTATCTCTCAGCTTATTGTAAGTAATTTTCTTATAAATACTTACCAGTCACAAAAGGATCTGTGTTAACAACTTATTTAGCTGATAAATATTAGAATTGAGCTGATGTCAACGGGTTGCTTTGATATGTACTGATAACCATTTTACAACTATTCTTGTTTTTTTGCTGTACAGGAACAATGCCGAAAAGATGTGCTGCATTCAATTGTCGTGGAAACTACAGGGGAGAGCCATACAGTCCTATGGTGTGTTTCCCGAATGAAGAACAAGAACGACATGCATGGATTAGTGCTATGCCAAATAGCCCAGAAAGTTTGAGAGACAGGTCGAAACTATGGATTTGTGCATCACACTTCGACTGCGATTGGGTCACAGTTCGGGGAGGAAAACACCAGCTGGGCCTCCTACAGTTTTTAAAGGTGTACCCAAGTCTTGCCTCAAACAACTTACGTCAGCTCCTAGGTTAACTAAAACAGTGACAAGTGAAGCAAGACTTAAAAAACAAACTGAATTTGAAAATGAACAAGACAAAATGCATAGTTATGACAAATTTGCAGGAGAGATTGGAAAACACTTCCCTGAGTTTTATATAATGCAAAATGGTAGAGAACTGACAATGTTTAAGACAGATGGTAATGGTAGAGCAGTTGATAAGTTTCTTCATTTTAAAGAGGTACAGTCTCCTTTTGGTTTTCTGCAGCTGGTAGTAGCAGAGAAAAGTGGCTTGGAGATACCAAAAAGTAAACTGAATCTTAAACAAAAATAGCTTGGTAAGTAAGTGGTCTCAAATTGAAGAAATAGTGAAAATTATGAACACTCCTGAAGCGACTAATACTGACCGCTTAAAAATAATAATTTCAGAACTTGACTATCACAGAATTTCATGAAATTAAAGGTTTTCAGTTCATTCAAGCACAGTTACAACTCCTTCTTATTCCTCCTAAAAATCGCCGATATACAAAGCATATGTTAATTCTTACAGCAGAACTGTTTTGTATATCACCCGCAGCATATAGAATGCTTAGAAACTCCAAAGCAATTAGTCTTCCTTGTGAGAAACAGATTCGCCAATTGTTATCTCGCACTTATGCTGACAAGTGTCTCCCAATCCTTTTTGATCAGTTGAAGCCACAACAGCGGTTAGTTAACATTTTGTTTGATGAAGTCAAGCTTAAGCAGGCCCTTAGATTTACAGGAGAGCATATAGTAGGCTATGCAACAAACGGACCAGAAAATCTAGCAACATCTGCTCTTGCTATTGAAGTTGTTTGTCACTATGGAGGACCACGGTACATCATACGAATTCATCCTGTATCAAAACTGAATGCTATTCAACTGGAGGAAATATTACTTGAGGCTGTATATGTTGTTAAAGCTAGTGGTGGCCATCCAGTATCGTTCGTCTGTGACAACTGTCCACTGAATCAAGCTGTTTACAGAATGCTTGGGGGTCCTGGAAAAGTAACACTAGCACCAGATGGCATAAATGTTTTCCTTGTCTATGATTATGTTCACATCCTCAAGAATATGAGAAACAACTGGATCACAGAGAAATGTCAAGAATTACATTTTAGCAAGGACGGTACAGAATATTTGGCGTGTTGGAGTGATGTTAAAGCTCTTTACAATGAAGATCAGAAGACACCACTTCGTCTGACAAAACTCACACGCTCATCAGTATTTCCTAAACCATTGCAACGTCAGAGTGTGCCCTTAGTTTGCCAAGTGTTCAATGAGAAAACGATTGCTGCATTTGAAGGTCTTAAAGGAACTGTTAAATTTTATGATGGAACAGTGATATACATAACACTGGTAACCAATTGGTTTAAAATGATGAATGTTAAAAGCAAGTACAGCGCAGTTCATTTACGAGACCAATATCGTGAACCTTGGACATTAAACTGTACAAACTTCAAAGCTCTGCAGGAAATGTGTACAGTTGTATCCAGCTGTCGGTGGACTGGTGGGCATGGCAGAGAGAAGAAACTAACACAGTCAACAGCAGATGCCTTTGTCATCACAACAAGGTATAACATAAAAGCAGCACAATATCTTTTTGAAACCCATGATTTTGCTTACATCCTACCTGCTATTTTTTCACAAGATCCCCTAGAAAAGTTTTTTGGTCAAGCAAGACAACGTAGTGGAGGAAATTTTTACATTGACATTGGGGATGTTCAAGCAGCATCCAAAGTACAGCAGTTGCATCAGCTGTTGAAACGTGACATCGTTCCTGACCGAGCCAAAGAAGTAAGCTATGAATTTTGTACAGCAGCAATAGATGATGGTGATTTACAACTTCTGGAAGAGCTGACATTACAAGACACTCAACTACTTCTAGATTCGATGATACTTTAAAACATAAAATTGTCTACATTGGGGGATTTTTAGCTCATAAACATGAACAACAGGAAGTAGATTCTGGGGAATGCTTGTCATCAGAGTTTTTGACTGCGCTCAATCGAGGTGGGCTGAGTATGCCTACACTGGCTACTGTCTTCTTTGTACATAGTGGCATCACCCTTCAAATGTCTCTTCAAGACTCGAAAAAGTGTTGTCGCAATTACTTGAAACAATGCTTGTCTTATGTAGATGCTCCTTTAGCTAGCCATTCAGGAGCATGCCAGACATTGTGTAATGTGTTGTTTAAGGCCTTTGTATTTAATACAAGCGATCGGGAGTGTACACTAGGCTGCTTAAGGCGACAAGAAAAACTTTCTAATGTTTAAGTTAATTGTTGTGTTATGTGACTTTTGATATATGTAAAATTATGTGTAAAGTAATATTTTGCAAAGGTTTTACTTTAATTTCTTCTAATATTTAATTAATGTAAGTCATGGTATGATGCTTTGCTTGTATAATACATGTTCTTATAAACTATCTCATTATAACTGTATATTGTCCTATTATGTTCAATCACGAAAGAGACTTATGAGTCAATCAACCAAAAACAAATGTTTTATTTTCCTTTACTTGGTTGCTCTAGTTAATAAGATGTTGTAGAATAAAAACAAAAAGTCCCATTTCCAGTAAAACTAAAATAAGACCTCAGTTTGTGGGCCTGACAATGGACCCAAGTTCCGGGACCCGAGTATGGCCGACTCCAGTCCTTATGTAGAGGAGTCTATGCTTGCATTATTCTACAGATATTTTCACAGCAATTGTTCTGAGGAACTTGCTTCAATTGTGCCGCCTCTCCACATCTTTCCTCCGTAGAACTAGGTCGGCTGAGAGCGCCCATGAATTTACACTTTCTCCTCCACAATGCAGAACTTCTGCTTATCAGAATTAATTTATCCCCAGAGCTACTGCTCTTTGGAATTCACTTCCCTCGAATTGCTTTCCACAAACTTACAATCTATAAATGTTTAAATCCAGTTGTTACAAACATTTTATGAATGGAGGATGCCTTTAGGCACATGGACCTTTTTGTTTTATCTGTGTTTTTCCTTCCTCCGTTCATTGTCTCTTTAAAAAAATAAAAATAAAAAAATACTCCTTAAACCCTGCAACATTACAGTTTCACCAGAGGAATTATTAGAACCTAAACACTGGTCACTAGTAGGGATTGGCAAGCACCTGTGTTTCGTAAAATTTTAACAGATTTCCTGTCACTGACATTAAGTGAACTGACAAAACCATCAAAACCATTTGCATAGGAACTCTTGAGAGTGTCACCCACATCACTGCTCAAAAAAGGAGCTTTATCATTAGAGCTTATGTTACCCTTCAAAGCACTCACAGCAGGTACAACAGAAATACTGCTCAAAAGAGGAGCATTTTCAATAGAGCTTACGTTACTCTCCAAAACACACAACGCAGGTGAAACAGTCATTTATAAAACATTGGGAATTCACAAATGTGGACACCAGACCAACTGACTGAATATTTGCAGGTTTATTATTAGCATCACGCTGTTTCTTAAAACATTTCTCAGCAACATGACTAGTCTACCACAATAATTACATTTCTTCTTAGAGAAGTTAGAAGTGGAACTAGTATCTCCTTCCTGAGAAGCATTAACTTTACTCTCCTTCTTTACACCTATACTCTGAGAAGAGGCTACATATTTACTCTCATATCTCTTCATTTGATTATCTGTATAATGGTTGTGAGAGAGAACATACTCATCAGCTAAAATTGCAGCATCAGAAACAGTGTCTACCTTTTTTCTCATCAATATATAAACTGACATCCTTCCTGACACATCTTTTGAAGTCCTCCAATAAGATAATCTGCTTAAATTTATCAAAGTCAGCATTTACATTTTTAGAGTTTAACCATTGATCCAACAAATTTTCTTTAATTTTGGCATACTCAACATGAGATTGCTTATCCTGCTTGTAAGTGGTCCTAAATTTAGCTCTGTAGGATTCAGGAACAAGCTCAGATGCTTTAAGAATAAGGCTCTTAACTACATCACAATTATCAGACTGATCCTGAGACAAAGATGCATAAGTAACTTGACCTTTACCAGGGAGTACACTCTGAACTATTGGCCAATACTGTTTGGGCCATTTGAAACCATTAGCTGCCTTCTCAAACAATTGAAAATATTTAGTTACATCAGATGCATTAAAGACAGGGATAAGTCTAACATTTTTGGCCACATCAAAATGATCAGCATTAGGTGACCTATTTCCCCCCTGTTTCATACGGTACTCATGGTCTAATTTAGCAATTTCAAGTTTAGTGTGAGCCTCAGCCTGTGCCTGTGCCTGTGTCTGTGCCTGTGCTTCCTGAGCACAGGCCTGTGCTTCAACTTGTGCTTGAGCTAACTGAATCTTTGCAAATTCCAATTGTCCATTTATATTTGGGTAAACTAAAGGAGACATATTAAATAGTTTTTGATTAATCATTGCAACTATTTGATCTTTAGTGGCACTAGGAGGATGAGCAATATCCGGGTACTGAGCAACAATGTTCAGTTCATTTGTATTCCTAATTTCTACCTCAACAACTGTCTTAACACTCTACAAACTCTTTAGCTTCCTCTAAGGTAGAAATAGTAGAAGACATCATGAAAATTTAGATATCACAATTACAAGCAAATACATTAATATATTCTTAAACAAGTCCTAAATATCCTGAGCCAAGGTCGCCAATGTTATGTTTTGGACGAGGTGAAATGACACAAACAATAGGCTAAATATGAAATTCAAGACTAATGTCACTCAAAAATATCCAGGTTCAAGGAAACTAGAATAAACATTCTTAGTTGAATTAAATTAAGTATTATAATGTAACAATAAAATCAGTCTCTTCAGGACGAGTAATATGAATATATAATGCGCTAAGATTTGGCGTAGTAACAAAAAAAGTATTATCAGAAAATATGTTTGCACTAAATTAAAGCTGATCATATTCACAAACTTGGAAACTAATCACAAATTAATTTAATACTTTACACTTATAATATCAATAAATGCAATCGAAAGGAAATAACAAAATAATATGAATTTACAGAAAACTCAATCCTAATTAATTATTAACTAGTCACTAGATTACCCTATATTTAATACACACAAATATCACTGAGAATAATTGATAGGCTATAATCTAATGACACACTTGTATACTCAACTCCCTTAGCACAGGTAAGGATGCAGATGTTTTATGTTTGACGGTAGCCAGGAGAGATATGTCACTTCACTAAGTATAATGGTAAACTATGTACAGGCAGGAGAGAGAGGGGCAGACGAGATGCTAAGGTCAGCTGGTCGAGAGTCCCGACTGCAAGGACTCAGGGGATATATACTGTATAATTTATGTTACCAGATAATCTGGAATTATCTACTATACACGTGAATGAAATGACGCAATGTTGGGAGATACAGATTGGAGCCAGACAAATCTAGAACTTGCGAGAAACAAACACATACGTGGGAAGATAAACTAGTATACTAATCTGGCTTACCTAAATACATTTTAATTCTGGATTACATAACAATATATAATTATATATATATATATATATATATATATATATACATTGAATTCTATTTGTATTCGCATGTAACCTTTACAATTGTAATATTTATCTACAATTTGGTCAGCGTAACACCATTTTGTAACGTTATGAATAAGATGTAATTGAAATTAAAAATGTATATATGAAAGAAATAGTGACCATAATTTGTGACTTTCACCATTCACCTTGACCTTTGAATATTTGGACAATCGTTGCATTGGCCAACCGAATTTGGCTGCAACATTTGGTGACGATACATTATCGGCTAATAATAAACGATTTTATTCAGTTTAAGACGGGCCTCCAGCAAATAAGCAGGCTTTCAACTATCTTAATTAACCCTTTTTACTACCATAGATCCTTCGTAAGGTCCACGAAACTGTCTAATTATAGCTAGAATACTATAAAAAAAAAACTTTGGGGGTAAAGACAGTGTTAAACAGTCTAGGACGAGTTTAGGGAAAATTATTAACACTCTTTTAATCTTTGACCTTGACCTTTAACCTTAAGTATTATGATATATATATTAAATTGATATATATGTTAAGTAAGTAAAATGCAGCTAACAGTCAACCTATCGAAAATGTTTACTACAGTTCATGTTGTCGATGCCTTTAATGATCTTTAACACTTAAGCCGCGGTGCCCGTCATATGACGGGCGGCATTCAGAGCACATTAGGGGCTCTGAGAGAGAGTCTGCACGTTGGGAGGACAATAGGCGGACTCTGATCGCTCGGCACCACCACTGGGCCGTGTCTGGGACCACCGCCGTCTTCCCACCAACATTCCTCCTCGCGAGATAAGGAAGAAACTGTGGAAATTACCTTATTTTAGGGTATTTTCACCTCCGGTTACGCGATCGCTACAGGATAACTCGTGGTCTAATAAGAATTATTCAGGTGTCATTGGAAAGCTCCATTATCGCCCTTTCACGGATACATAATTGTATTACGCTCTGGCTCTTGTTTATGCATGAAAAAGATCATGGATTGAAGCTCGTTTTCGGTAAATATACCCGCCTGGCAGCTAGGTCATGTCAACAAATGGCCCCGTCCTTAAGGGGTTAAAACTTAAATAAGGTCACCTCTCAATCTGCACTTGGTTAATGGGTATATATTTAGTTCTTTAAGACGTTCCTCATATGACTTGTTCCGAAGACAGGGTATCATCTTGGTAACTCTACATTGAACTTGTTCCAATTTGTCTATATCTTTTTGATAGTAAGGGCACCAGAACTGAATACAGTAACATCAGTCTTAACGTAAGCTCCATCCACTTTGACTGAGAAAAAAGTAAAAAGAAAAAAGATAATAAGCAAGAGAAAAGGAAAGGCGTTGTCCAACACAGCTTATTTCAGAATATTCAAAGATTCTCTCTCTCTCTCTCTCTCTCTCTGTCAGTGAGGATGTAAATCCCACTACCTGATGGGCTGATACTCTGACTAGCGTTATTATGAATATAATGTACATATTATAGCAATGCTAATTGATACGTTATTACTTTCTGCTGTTCACAATATTCACTAGGAATATATGTGAGACAGACGTGACAGGAAAAATGGGAAGCCACATTGTTGTTATCAAGAGTGGCCTAATATATGAAAAACAATTATAATGGTGTTTATATGAATGGTATGAGATATATGATGGTGGTAGAAATAGTAAGACTGAATAATGATAAAGAGAGTTAGTTAACTAAAATAGTTGGTAATGGGTTAGATGAGAGAATAAATATTGATAAGGGGACTGAAGTCTATCATTGGCATACATTTTTAATAATAAAAATACTACTACTACTACTACTAATAATAATAATAATAATAATAACAACAATATAAATAAACATCTTAACATCAACATCATTAACTCATCACATCAACCCCTGTAATATCTCTCCTAGACGATAATCCAGGGACCACCATCAATAAACGATTGATCTTGCCTTGACTTTATACCAGCCATAACACTGATACAAAAATCGGGTTAATGTATCTCTTCAATAAAGCAGAGAGAGAGAGAGAGCAATATGTGCAATGTATTATCTTCTTTCTTCTTAAACTGCTCTATCGAGGACAAATTTATAACCTTTTAGGAAAGTTTGGTACAGGTAGTGCACAATTTATATCTGGTTTCATTTTTACATAGCACTTCAACTCCAATAGAGCGGAACACATTTTGAGTGGAGTCGTGATGGAGCGTATTTTACAGCTTACAATCAGGAAGTGTAGACTTTCTTGTATGTATGGATGTGTAATTGTACGTAATTGTGGATTGGTGAAGAGGGTGACCAAATGGATAACTCTCTCAACCTTCCTCCTCCCCCACCCTAACCTTATGACATGGTGTAGCCTCGTGGATGACACATCTGTCTTCGCGTAAAAAAATAATAACAAATGAATAAATTAATAAATAAATAATAAAATAAATAATAACACAGTAACAAAAATACTAATACTAATAATAATAAATAATAAAATAATACTAAAAAAATAATTAAATTTAAATAAAATAAAAATAATAATGACAGTAACAGTAATAATAATAAATTAATTAAAATAATAATAAATAATAACAAATAATAATAAATTAAAACAGTTAAAATAATAATAATAATCAGACTAAGGAGGCCTCTCGAAGTCAAGGGGCCTACGAACCAAATCACAGTTTCGAGTAATAAGGGGTTAAAGACTAAGAAAGGTACTGCACTCCAAAACTATACTCCTATGACAATATTATACATCAATGGAAAGCTCTCGACATAACAAATACAAATTATGTTGGTGTTTTTTTCTGAAAATCTGAAAATAATAATATAACACCATAAAACACCAAGGGTGTGTTTTTTTTCTGAAAATCTGAAAATAATAATATAACACCATAAAACACCAAGGGGAGTGTTTTTGTGTATGTGTGTTTATTGTTCAATTTAAATTCAAACATGATAATTTCAGAGTATTTGATAACACTAAGAAGCAGTTCAAATTTGAAAGCAATATTCCAAAAATTGCGTGTTTTATGCGTGTTTTTCGTTCGACATGTTTTATTGTGTTTTATCAAAACATACAAAATGCATACAAATTATTATGGTAGTATGATCAAAAGAATGAGTGTACACATTGTAAAGAAAAATCATAGCAATGTTTTTGTGGAAACCCGTAATTATTAGGTAAAACATCCAACAAACACTTAGTGGTGTTTTTTTATGTACCCGTAAATGTTATTCGATTACATTCATACTTGGAACATTACAACATTTTGCAATAAATAGGAGACAGCCGAAACATTTAAGCAAAATTCCTAAAATTGCGTGTTTTATGCGTGTTTTTCCATCTGCCTGTTTGGTGGTGTTTTATTAAAACATAAAAAATGCACACAAATTATATTATAGCATAATCAAAAGATAGAGTGTAAATAAATGGATGAAATCGTGTCAGTGTTTGTGTGAAAATCTGTAATTCCTAAAAACACAAACAAACATGTAATGGGTTTTTTTTTTTTGTGTATCCGTAATTATGGACCGATTTATTTCATACTCATATTTTGTAATAACCATGATGAAACTAAGAATTAGTCCAAATTAGAAAGCATAATTCCCATAATTAAATTTTATAATAATTTAATTTCATAAATTATAAGAAAAGACTTAATTCCTTCGTGTTTGATGTGTGAACAATGGTAATAAAATCATTATAAAGTTGAATATTATTTACCTCTAAACTTCTGCCCAATCCGCTTGTCAATGTGAGAGGTGGAATACTTATTTTGTATTCCTGGACCTTCGCCTTAAACCTGGACTCAATCATTGCATCCTTGGGTGGTCCTTCGTCACTAAATAATCTTGAAAAGCCTTGTAAAGTCTGTGCCAGGTTCATCCAGGGGGCAGGTAGAGTTGTTCAGGGTTCTTCATTCTAGAGTAGTGCGACTGAGGTGTGGGCAGCTCGTTACAAAAATCTCGCACCACAGTAAGGAGAATGTCACTGGTTTTGTTTGGTGGTTCTTTGCGGCCCCGCTGGTCTGGTGTCAGTGTCCCACTAGGTGAGGAAGCAGCCTTGGTCATCACATTACGCACTCTTTTATGTGTAAAGCCATGCATGTTCTCAAACGCGACCATACACACATCTTGTTTAATATTATTGCTCATGACACTGTATGAACGAGTAACACTGCGACGGCTCTCCCTCCCTTTCACCCGCACTCTCTTACTCTCACACTCACTAACTCGGCACAGAATATAATTAGATTGGTCATCGTGGATGCCCAGTCCCCAGTAAGCATCGAAAACTGTTTGCACATGATCCTTCCCCACCTTATCATAGCACTTCATAGCACAACTACACGGGGGCCCCAAAACACGAGCCCCTACAACAGTGCCCTTACGAGAAACATACTCGCCACCACGATCTCTTTTACTCTTCTTAACTACACTTTTCCAGGTTTCAGGGTGCCTTTTTTTACTAGGCATCAACGGTGAACCTTCCTCCACATCTGAATCACTAGTATCACTCATTATTCAGCCTCAAACACCGTGAAATATGGGTAAAAACAGGGAGAGCGAGCGAGCATGACCAGTTAAAAACTCCCGCCACATGACTGATGTGGGGAGGTGCGAGACGGTGGCTCTGATTGGCCGGGAGCCGCGACACAAACACGCGGGAACATAGCCGTCCTCCCATTGGTCAGCCGCGCTCGGCGGCTAGGCCCATATACCTCCGCTTTGCCCTACTTCATCCGTACATTTATCGAGTCAAAACACGAGACGCTCAACCCTATGCAACGTGCACATAAGGGCGAAATTCCAAATTCGGTCTTCACAGCATGATAGAGCGTGCTGCCACCTATTGGGAACCAGCGAAAACTCAAATTCTGTGATTTGGTTCGTAGGCCCCTTGACTTCGAGAGGCCTCGTACTATGACTTAGCACGCCATCTATGGGAAATTAATTGGCCATCTCTGTCAGTTCCTTTCATCAACTTTACCCTATATCTTATTTCATCTGTTTTCTCAGTGTTTTACTGCTGCTATTTCACGTAATAATTGAACCAAGATTGAAAATAATGTAACACAGGTAGGCGATATGAAAAGCATAAATGTTTACACTCGTTCCTATTATGTCTACGTTATACAATTCCTTTCACCTGCATTTTCACTTCCATCTCCTTTCATATTTTCAACTTATATCTTGCAATATTTGTCTTCATAATTATAATCCACCTTTTATCCCGACTACTCCCCTCTGTTATAGTTTCTCTCAGGCACAACACCTTTCCTCCTGCCAATAATCGCTAGTCTCTCCTAGACACATAGGCGCTTACATCATTCCATAAATTGATGTCTAGCGGCAGATTGCCGGTAAAAGTGGTTTGGAGAGAGAGAGAGAGAGAGAGAGAGACGAGACTGGATTGGGTGTAAAGGGGTAAGACCATGTAGGATAATGGGTGTTCCTGGTAAGTTTACTCAAAAGCTTCACTCAACCTGATCAAATTTGTCCCTAAAATGTAGTGTATGTGGCGAGTTATCGAACGGCCTGGTGGAAGAGGGGGGAGGAGGACTCAAGGAAGGGGAGGAAGGAGGAGGACTGGATGAGGGAGTAGGACTGGTGGAAGGGGAGGAAGGAGGAGGGAAGAGAACTGGAGGAAGGAAGAGGGAAGACAAATGGAGGAAAGAGGAAGGACGAGGGCTGGTGGAAGGGGAGGAAAGAGGAGGGACGAGGACTTGTGGAAGGGGAGGGAGGAGAACTGGTGGAAGGGGGGGAAAGAGGAGAACTGAAGGAAAAGGAGGAGGTTAGAGGACTGGCAGAAGGAGGAGGGGGGAGGACTGGTGGAAGAACAGGAGGAAGGAGGACTGGAGGAAAGGGGAGGAACTATAAATGGCGGGAGAAGAGGAGCTGAAGGAAGGAGAGGAAAGTGGAAAATGTAATGAACAATTATTAGTGAGGAAAATTGTAATAAATTAAAGTACACATTGTGAGTAACACAACTTATCCCTGTGTTTAATTATGTAACAATATATGCATTTGCACATAGCGAGTGAGGGCAGCATCATCCCCTATATTAACCAAAATAGATTATGAGTATTATTACTTGTTTTCGGTGTTTCGAAGGGTGATCCAAGAAAGTGGGATAGTGGACTGTTATTCAAAGTTAATGAGATCGATCCGGGTACCACATGAAGGTGCTTTTCAAGCTTTGTCAAACTTCATTCATATTATATTCTATAGCTATATTTGTAACCACATTCACTCACACAGACAGAAACGAGGGCTGGAGTGCAATGAATACCGGCTGAATGACGCCCGGGTTAATTACGAGAATGTCCTACACGTCATGCTGATAATAATGATGGTCCTCCCTGTCATCCTCGGGTCAGTAAACGAGCCATAATTCTCTTTACTAAATGTTAACTGTTGGTAAGTGGTGGTGAGTGACAGTGGTGAGGGGACTTCCGGGAGGCTACGATGAGAGAGAGAGAGAGAGAGAAATGTACTTAATGTGTAAGTATACTGTATATATGTTCATATTGAGTAACCTCCTTAGCCTGTCTTCGCTAAGAAACATAAAACACATAAATAGTTGCAGCCATGAGAAAATCTAGAGAACACCCTGTAGCAGGATTCACATAACTTAAAATGGTCCCAGGATGCTACATATTCTGTCAAGGCCTTGAGGCATTTGCCGTTACACCATAGCCTCTAACAATAAAACTAAATATATAACTCACCAACATTTAACTTTCCCATTCTTGTACTGTCTTCATCAAAACTCTCTTAAGCTATTATCACACATACATGAGTCGGTGCCCGAGTCCAGCACGAGTGAACGATGGGTGACACTCTTCGTGACTCTGACAAGAACCAGCCCAAGTAGGTCACTGTTCCCGATTCAACAAGAGTTGGTACCTGTTCATCCAAGAGTCAGTACCAGTCACGGAGAGTCAACAAGAGTCACGAAGAGTGTAACACGAACCCAACACGAGTTGAGAAAATTTGAAAAATAACTTTCAAATTCCAGGGTACGAAAACAAAGAGTTGGTACGAGTCAACAAGAGTGTAACATGAGTCAACAAGAGTGTAACAAGAGTCACGAAGAGTGCTGTCATCTGGGGTGTTATCGGACAATGTACCAGCATATATGTATGTACAGTATATGTGTATGTATGTATATACTCATGCACACCCCCTAGCTGGGGGTGGCCGACTCGAGATAGACCGAACAGAAACAACACTTAAATTTCCAATTTTTATGGCTTGGTACCACTTTCGAGTTCCCGCACCCCTTTCTGTCTCGTCTAGTAGATGAAATTTACAAGGGGAGGAGGATTCCTAGCCTACCGTCCCCAGAAGGAAAAGTAGGACAGTAAAATAGACAGATAGAGAATAGTAGGTATAAAGTATACTGTATAGTAAAAATATATAGACAAAATATAATTATAAAGAAAAGAAATAGCGCTAAAAATGTCATAAATTATCACACACATAATCGCTTGCTTAGACCGAATAACCACTTCCCCTCTATCAATCTACTGTATTTATATTCTGTATCTGATTATCTTCCTTATTAATAAACATAATTATTTGTTGTTTCTTGTTTTTTTAATCATTATTTAGTTTTTAATGCTATAGAATGGCCACAAATACTATCCTACCATCACATTAATAATTATTATGAAAAAAAAAAACGCAAATAAAAACATTCCCCCTATCTTTTATGTAAGGCTGAACGTATGATTCCGACACCTTATATTATAATATTAATTATATAATTATATTATTATATTATATTATTACATAATTATCAGAGAGTATAGGCTTATTTCATAATTCGCACATTTTACCCTCACTTGGACCTAACGACCTTCGATCTATATCTATATTATCTAATTATCTCCCTTATTAATGGGCAGAATTATGTGTTGTTTGATGTAATTTTAATAATTGTTTAGTTTCTAATGCCGTGGGAATGAAAAAAATAATGTCCTACCATTACATTAATAATTGTTATGACAAAATAATAAAATATAAATTTCCCCGTCTTTTATTCAAGCCGATCTACGCTATTGACAATTTATCGTTTCAGAAATTTAAGTCTCTGTTTCATAACAAGCTTATTTTTGCTAAGTTATCGATCGCTTTCACTTCTCACTGAAGAATGGGGAACATAATTATTTACATTTTTTTTTAATCGACTTGTATAATTTTGCTCATTATGTGTTAGTGGTATAATTAGTATATTTAGCCCATCAAATCAGAAATTATTCACAGATTCCATAGAGACCATAATTATAACAAATATAAAAGCTGATAAATAAGGGAGATAGCTAGATACAGATGGAAATGAATACATTAGATAGAAATATAAGTAATAGAGAGAGAGAGAAAGCAGATGACAGGGACAATTATAATACGAAATATAGACAAATACCACTAGCGGTCTATGTTTTCTAAAGGGTCACCGAAGTTACGATGTTTTCGATTTGTTTTCTAAAGGGTCTTTGCAATTTCGATGTTTTCATATGGTTAAATATGGCTTAATTAATATTATATTTTGAAGAAGTTGGGTCACAAGCGAGTCACAAAGAGTAATGCAGAGTTCAACAAGAGTCAAGACAAGTCACGAAGAGTCAACTTGAGTCGACATGTGTTGACATGAGACTAAACATATGTTCTTCGGACTCGTGACGGGGACAAATAATTTCATGCAGGTTTGAAATTTCTAGGCCATGTGACGAGTACCCAGGACACACTCCGATACCAACAGTACTCACACGAGTGTAACACGAGTCACGAAGAGTATGCCAGAGTCATTGCCGAATATGGACATTTCATGACTCGTGTTGGACTCGGGCACCAACTCGTGTATGTGTGATGATGGCTTTACTTGCTCTTCTCATAAAGTTCCTGCTTGAGCATGCCGACTTCTCACTCTCCTTAACACATACACTTACTCTCACTCTGTTTCTCCTCAACTTGACCTACGACCACAATTCAGAACTTTACAGGTCTACTCGGTGACCCTGCTGGATTATGAAGTGTTGAGGTGAAGTGTGAAGTTGAATGTGGTGAAGTGTGAGGGTGAAGTTGAACGTGGTGAAGTGTGAGGGTGAACGTTGTAAAGTGTGAAGTTGAACGTGGTGAACGTGGTAAAGTGTGAGGATGAACGTGATGAAGTGTGAGAATGAACATGGTGATATATGATGATGAACATGGTGTAGTGTGAGAATGAACGTGGTGAAGTGTGAGGGTGAACGTGGTAAAGTGTGACGATGAACGTGATGAAGTGTGAGGATGAACATGGTGAAGTGTGAATATGAACGTTGTGTAGTATGAGGATGAACGTTGTGTAATGTGACGATTAACGTGGTGAAGTGTGAGGATGAACGTGGTGTAGTGTGAGGATGAACGGAGTGTAGTGTGAGGATGAACGAGGTGAAGTGTGAGGATGAACGTGGTGAAGTGTGAGGATGAATGTGGTGAAGTGTGAGGATGAACGTGGTGAAGTGTGAGGATAAACGTGGTGTAGTGTGAGGATGAATGTGGTGAAGTGTGAGGATGAACGTGGTGCAGTGTGAGGATGAACATGGTGAGGTGGGAGGATGAACGTGGTGAAGTGTAAGGATGAACGTGGTGTAGTGTGAGGATGAATGTGGTGAAGTGTGAGGATGAACGTGGTGAAGTGTGAGGATGAACGTGGTGTAGTGTGAGGATGAATGTGGTGAAGTGTAAGGATGAACATGGTGTAGTGTGAGGATGAACGTGGTGAAGTGTGAGGATGAACATGGTGTAGTGTGAGGATGAACATGGTGAAGTGTGAGGGTGAACGTGGTGAAGTGTGAGGATGAACGTAGTGAAGTGTGAGGATGAATGTGGTGAAGTGTGAGGATGAACGTGTGAAGTGTGAGGATGAACGTGGTGTAGTGTGAGGATGAACGTGGTGAAGTGTAAGGATGAACGTGGTGAAGTGTGAGGATGAACGTGGTGTAGTGCGAGGATGAACGTGGTGAAGTGTGAGGGATATCGTGGTGAAGTGTGAGGATGAAGGTGGTGAAGTGTGAGGATGAACGTGGTGAAGTGTGAGGATGAACGTGGTGAAGTGTGAGGATAAACGTGGTGTAGTGTGAGGACGAATGTGGTGAAGTGTGAGGATGAACGTGGTGCAGTGTGAGGATGAACGTGGTGAAGTATGAGGATGAACATGGTGAAGTGTGAGGATGAACGTGGTGAAGTGTCAGGGTGAACGTGGTGAAGTGTGAGGATAAACATCGTGAAGTGTGAGGGTGAACGTGGTGAAGTGTGAGGATGAACGTGTGAAGTGTGAGGATGAATGTGGTGTAGTGTGAGGATGAACGTGAAGTGTGAGGATGAACGTGGTGAAGTGTGAGGATGAACGTGGTGAAGTGTGAGGATGCACGTGGTGAAGTGAGGATGAACGTGGTGTAGTGTGAGGATGAACGTGATGTAGTGTGAGGGTGAACGTACTGAAGCGTGAGGGTGAACGTGGTGAAGTGTGAGGATTACCGTGGTGTTGTGTGAGGATGAACGTGGTGAAGTGTGAGGATGAACGTGGTGAAGTGTGAGGATTACCGTGGTGAAGTGTGAGGGTGAACGTGGTGAAGTGTGAGGATTACCGTGGTGTAGTGTGAGGATGAACGTGGTGAAGTGCGAGGATAAACGTGGTGAACTATAAGGGTGGACATTGTTAAAGGGATGTAACGGTTACAATAAAATAATTTCACTGAAAGTAAGCCAAGCATTTATTTTATAGCAGATAGGTTAGGTTGTGGAACAATATGCCAAAGGGTATCGTAACCTGTCGTACAGTCCATACTTCCAAAATTCACCATGACAAATATATTGACTTCCACCATTGTAGAACATATGGTGCTAAATAGATACAGACTATGCCTCGGAGTCGGACGATCCTTTAAGTCCTTGAATAAACTGGCATGGGTTGTCTTTCTCACGGGGGATAGGTCCTCTTGGGGGCGTTTTGTGTATGGCCAACCCTTATAAAGGGGTTAAGGCAATATATAGATAGATAACAATTATCGAATGACTATGTTTGTACTAGAATAATAATGATCTTTACTTCCTTCGCCCCCTTCACCAAGCGACCTAGTGAGGATGGGTAGATTTGTTGCTTCATGCTTTCCTTTGTAACCCTTAGTAATCCTTTATGTTAACTTGGTACATAAATGGATTGTGTTTAGTTTACACCCAAGCAGGTATCCTCTATATTAGTCTTTCTCTCTCTCTCTCAAATTGTAGATATAGACACACACACACACACACATATATTGAGAGAGAAAGAGGGAGAGATAATGTGTGTGAGAGAGAGAGAGAGAGAGAGAGAGAAATATAGGACCCCCGGGATAGACCAAAGATAACATACAGTATAACTTTATTACAGCAGTGAACGTGACCAACATATCAGTAATATCTACAATCTGAGTCTTGGCCTCCTAACATTACGACAATATTTTTTTGGTTGCGTACTGTCTACAAGACTTTTATAAGGATGTAATGTTAAGGTTTAATCAAACATTATCATCCTTTCTCCATTGATGTGAATTCTGAAACATGGATCCTACGACTTGGTATGTAAATAACTTTCCCCAAGTATGCTTTCTCTTCACCTACAGTATATCAATAGGAAAAGGTTGGTTAGCTTGTATTACGCCATGGTCTAGTAAGTTAAACCGTGAGATATCATACTGATTGACAGCGGTTCGAATCCTGGCTGAGTTCTAAGCATATATATATATATATATATATTAGTAGGGCAATGAGAAGAAATACGTTGTGGAACATCATGATTTATTCTAATTTTCGACGACGTCACGCAGCCATCCTCAGGAAAGGGTTACCAACAGATCCTAAAAATTGAGTATAACTCTGTATATATTGCTAAAACAGGATCACTAAAATGTAATGCATTGTTGAACACGTGGCAATTTGCCTATCTATAAAACAATTAAACAACATAATTTTGGCCAACTAGGCAAGTTTTAAATATAAAATAAATCTACGGCTAGACACCATCAAATTCAAAATTGCTAAATCTCAATGCACAAAAGAAATCAAAACGCATAAGATATCAAATTTATATTATCATTTCTTTTTCAATTCAAATATTATTCTGAACTGTAAAGTCTAAAATCTATTAAACAAAATGTAACCTACCGCTAAACAGCGTCTGGACAGATTTAGGATCTGTTGGTAACCCTTTCCTGAGGATGGCTGCGTGACGTCGCCGAAAATTAGAATAAATCATGATGTTCCACAACGTATTTCTTTTCATTGCCCTACAAATTGGAAGTTGCGGTGTCCAAGATCACCTGCTGAGGTTCTCATAACTATATATATATATATATATATATATATATATATATATATATATATATATATATATATATATATATAATGAAGAGAAACACCAGGGCGTGATAGAAGAGCACGTTCATCGTGTCTATATTTATTGCAACGTTTCCGAGAAACACTTACTCTACCATCAGGGAAATCTAAAAATAACATATACACACACTTGTAAGAAAACACTAATATCATAGTGAATTACAATAATTTCATAAAACCTAAGAAAAATTACATAGTATGAAAATATGAAGAATTACTATGGTAAACCTAAATACGTAATGTTGGCACAAGATTTCCCTCTTTTTTGAAACATTGCTGTCACCTTGGTCAAACTGATAGCGTCAGGAATGGAAATATTAATGATGGTTTAAGAGTTGCCACGACAGAGTGACGTGTTGGTGGATAATATGGGAGAGTGGTACACAGGGAGAAGGAATGGGGAGTTGGGTGTTAGAGAGTGGGGAGATGCAAGGGAGTGGGGATGTGAGCAGGAGTGAGAAGGAGGAGGGAGTGGGGAAGTGAGAGGGAGTGGAGAGGTAAGAGGGAGTGGGGATGTACAAAGGAGTACAAAGGAAATCAAGCAACAAAAGATCTAGTGACCCTTCTAGGCTGCTTGTCCTCCAAAACACTGAGGATCAAGTGTCCAAACAGTGGTTTAGAGTGGGTAAGGGAACATTGGAAAGGGAACTACTGCCCTAGAACTAATGTCCGTGGCAGGATTAGGAAGTTAGTAGGGGACAGATGGGTTAGTAAGTGAGGGGGGGATAAAGTAAAGTTATTAATTTACAAACGCAGTCAGTCGCGGGTTTGATGCGAGATATTTGTTTAAGCGGAGTTTAAATGAATCAACGGTACTGCAGTCTATAACGTCTCGGGGAAGCCCATTCCACAAGTTGACAACTCGATTGAAGAAGAAATTCTTAGATTCGTGTGAGTTAAAAGATTTACCAATAATTTTGCAACCATTTCCCCGCGTGTAATTAGATTGGTCGATAGTGAAGTACTTACTACAGTTCATATTGTCGATGCCTTTGATGATTTTGAACACTTGAATTAAGTCACCTCTTAATCTGCGCTGGGTTAAAGGAAATAGATTTAATTCTCTAAGATGCTCTTCGTATGGTTTGTTCTTTAGGCTAGGTATCATTTTGGTAACTCTACGTTGAACTCGTTCTAGCTTGTTTATATCTCTTTGGTATTAAGGGCACCAGGATTGAACGCAGTATTCCAGAAGAGGGCGGACTATGGAATTGTAAAGGGTTAGGATAACTTCTTTGGATTTATGCTCAAATGACCTGCCTATAAAGCCAATTATTTTGTTTGCCTTCTTAACAACTTCTGAACATTGTTGACTCGGTTTTAGGTTACTCGATATTGTTACTCCCAGATCGGTTTCTCTGTTTACATTCTTAAGCTGAGTGCCATTCATCGAATAGTTTGCTTTCTCATTTAGGTATCCGATATGTAGTACTTTACATTTATCCGCATTGAAACTCATTTGCCAAATTTGGGCCCAACATGACAATTTATCTAGATTGTGTTGCATATCGTCAACTTGTTCTTTTGAGAGTACGCTATTTGCAATTTTTGTATCGTCAGCAAATTTTGAGATTGTACAGGTGAGACCCTCATCTATGTCGTTGATGTAAATTAGAAAGAGAATTGGTCCTAGTACCGATCCCTGGGGTACCCCGCTACTTACATTGGTCCATTTAGATGCCTTACCGTTTATGACTACTCTTTGCTTTCTGTCGCTGAGCCAATTTTCTATCCATTTCAACACACCGTCTTGTATTCCATGCGCTTTTAGTTTTAGCAGTAAACGTTTGTGGGGAACTTTGTCAAAGGCCTTTTGAAAATCAACGTATATAATATCTACAGCTTTACTCTCATCGTAGAGGTTGAGGATATCGTGGAAGAAGTCTAAGAGGTTTGTTAAACAGGAACGTTTTTTACGAAAGCCGTGTTGAGTATCTTTAAGTAAGTTATTTGCCTCTAAGTGATTTACGAGTCTGTCTCTTATGACCGTTTCTAGCATTTTACATACAATTGAGGTTAAGCTAATTGGACAATAGTTACTGGGTAGGGATTTGCTGCCTTTTTTTAATATCGGTGTTACGTTGGCTATCTTCCACTGATCAGGCATAGTCCCAGACTGCAAGGATTCATTGAATAGCAATGTCAGTGGTTTGGAGAGCTCATCCTTAGCTTCCTTTAGAACTCTAGGCGAGATTGTATCAGGTCCAGGCATTTTATTTACCTTGAGTTTATCTAAACAATTCAATACTTCTCTCTCTGTAACGGTGATATTGCTTAGAACATCTGCATTATCAATCTGAATCGGCGATGGTGTAGGGATATCACTGAGGTCTTCGGTTGTAAAAACTGATGCAAAGAAGGTATTGAGGGCATTACTCATTTGTACTTCGTCTTTGGTGTATTCTCCATTTTCATCGACTAACGGTCCAACAGTTGAAGTAACTACTTTTTTCTTTCTGATATAACTATAGAATTCTTTCGGGTTTGTTTTACTTTGATTCGCAACATGTAACTCCAGGATCTTTTTACTTTGCTTAATTAACTTTTTTGGCTTTGCGTCGTAGCTCTACAAATTTCACCCGTTCTTCGTCATTTTGTGAGGATTTTAATCTATCATTAACAAATTTTTTAGCAAGCAGACAGTCTGAAATATCTTTATTCTACCATTTGGGCTTATCATTATGGCCTGGACGCCGTATTTTCGATGGTATGCAGTCTTGCACTGCCTTAAGGTAAGTGGTTGTGAAACACTCCCAAGATGTATTTATGTCGTTATTTGTTAGTCAGAAAGCTCCAGTCAGTTTCTTTAAGCTTTGATTTAAGTTTATGAAAATTTGCTTTCTTGAAATTAGGGACTTTCTCAATGCTGCTATTTGATTTGTTACTAGTAAACTTTAAAGTGAAAGTTATCGTACGATGGTCGCTGTTACTGAATTCATCGCCAACATTCAAATTCTCTATTAATTCTTCTTTTGTTGCGAGTACAAGGTCAAGCACATTATTACCACGGGTCGGAGATTGTACAAATTGAAAAAGTGAACTCTCTTGCAAGTTAGCATAGAGGTCGTGTCCAGAGTGTGTAGTAAGAATATCGCCCCATTTAGTCACGGGTAAGTTGAAATCGCCAAGAATTACGATATCTTGTATGTTAGTTATTTCTGCAATTTGTTCATAAATTTCAAATTGTATTTCATACAATTTGTCAGTTTGCACTGATTGAGATGGGGGTCTGTATAATAAAGCTAGTGTTATTTTAGTTCCTCGTTAATTATTTAATAGTACGTAAGATATGTCTATATTCCGCAATTTAAGGTTTTGACATTAAGACGGGATTAAGACTTTCCTTTATAAAAGCAGAGCTCCTCCTCCATTTCTATTGATCCTACTTTTCTCAAGCATTGTATAACCAGGAAGCGTATATTCGGCTAAAAAGTCTCTGTCTTCCGTATTTAACCAAGATTCTGTAATGCCGATTATATCATAATGTTCTGTAAACACGATTTCCTCTAGATCTGAAAATTTATTGCGTATGCTACGAGCATTTACATAAAACACCTTAAGAGTATTAGAGTTGGATGTTACCGATTGTGCATTGTCTGAATTTTCATTTCGTATTTGACTTACACTACCCTGTCTGGGGTCTGGTTGACCCCGTTTTTTGAACGGAAATCCTTGACTGCATCGTTCAGCAGACGACCAAGACGTGCAGCTCCTACTTCATTGAGATGTACACCATCTCCTGAAAACAAAGATTTATCATAGTAAAAATGATCCCACGTGTCGATAAAGCCGATGTCCTCCTCCCTGCAGAGTTTGGCTAGTCGGCGATTTGTACTGGTAGCTATGTTGTAGAATCGGTTTTCTACATCAATCCGGGGAACAATTCCTGAAATTAAGATTCTATTAGATTTTTCCTTGAAGGACCTGATCAGCCGCCGGTACTTGCAAAGTAGTTCCTCTGACCGCGTCCGTTGGACATCGTTAGATCCAACGTGGATGACGTACGTAGTGCTTGCGGGGGCGAGCCTGGAAACCTCTTCCACAGCCGCAACAATGTCGTCCACGCCGCCACCTGGGATACAGAATTGCTTTCTGGTCCTGGGTGCCCTGGCGCAGAACTCGGTTAGTTGGCCACGGACCATGGAGTCGCCCACAAGCCGAACTTCTTCCGTTTCCTCTTACTCGTCAATAGCCAGAATTTTTAAGCGGTTTTGGCATGTTTTCGGGATGACCTTACTGGTACTGGGATGCACATTGTTTCTCACTAACTGAAAATTGTCCTGGGGGTGAGTGAGAGTAGAGTCATTATTATTGTCTGCAACATCTAAGGTAGCTGCTGGTGTGGGTACCGGTACCGGTACTGTATGCACAGGAATGGCGGTTGACATCGTAGTGGTTTCTTGGGCCGAGGGCACTCCTACGTTGAGTGTGGCAAATTCTTGAATGGATTCAAGCTTCGTAGTCAGGGCATCGATCTTGCGGTGAGCTGCATTCAATTCTTCCGCAAGGATGTGCGAGGGAGTAAGGAGGTGAGAGGGAGTGGTGAGGTAAAAGGGAGTGATGGGTTGAAAGGGAGTCGGAATAAGACTAAGGTGCGACTTATAATACAGGGCTCTTAGTGTTTCAGTTAAGTACTGTAACTATTTCCACATCTTCCAGCAAGGACCAAGGGGCATTGTAGTCATACAAAGACACTGGCCTTAAATGCAGATAGGAAATATCGAATTAGGGAGGGGGTGAATTCGTTAGTTTAGGAAAAAGTAGAGAAGCATATACTATCTTTTAAGGAAAGGGAAAAGTGTTGAAGATAAGATTAAGTGTTGAACTGAAGGCAAAACAAAATAGACACAATGTGAAAGGTAAAATAGGTGGAGGAAAGATGAAGGACAAAGTGTGATATTATGATAAGAGGGAGAGCATAATGAGGTCGGAGAGGTACCAAGAGAAGAGGTGACCTGCCACATATGATACATCAGTCTGACACCTGGTGGGGAAGTCAGGAAGAAGAAGTCAACAGACAGGCAGTAGCAGTGCACGGTAAATGTGAAGAAATCATTATCACTTTCAAAGCGGTACAAACATGGTAAAAGAAAGAAGTTTTTGAAGACAAGGGGTGAACAAAAAAATCAATGCTAATATTGTCGATAGATATAAGGAATTCAAAAGACGAAGAAGAACAGGGGTGGAGACAAGAAAATAGAAAGTCCTCAAAGGTTGATAAGATTATTTTAAATGCACGGAAATTACGTGCATATTTTCGAAGGGAATAAGGAAGCCAAGAGCAGAAGTTACAATAAAGATAATGAAGTATAAGAACAAGCGAAGGACAAACATACATAATACTGTATGATAGGCTAAGGTTCAAGGAAACTAGTGTATACAATTATTAGTTTAATTAAATTAAGTAATATACAAATAAAATTAAAGGCTCTTCAGGACAAGATGAGAATATAAAATGCACTGAGATTTGGCTTAACAACAGAGAAGAATTCATCAACAATATGCAAGTGAACAAGTAAATAAGTAAATGGCTTTATAGAATCAATGCAATGTTTAAATAGTTAAATCATGCAAAAATGTATCTATTTTCAAGATCACAGGAAATGGTTATATGTTTAACACCTTACGAGCGGCCTATGCGGTTTATTTATGTGTACCGCACAGCGGGGTGTTTTTAGCCAAAATAGGGCTGTTTACGTGATCATTTTCATGCCTAAATAAGACCCAGAACGTAAAACAAGTACCTATCCCTGAAAGGGCATAAACAGAGCTTTCGAATGACACCATAACGATCCTTGTATGATGGATAGTTTTCTTGCAATAACCGTGCAACGCGAGTGCAAAAAGCAGTAATTCGGTACTTTCAGTACATAATTGAGTATGTAGCGAGTGAGAGAGGAGGAGGGAGCTGAGATTTGTGTAGTCCAGCTTTATTTAACTCGACTTATGTTGCTCGCCGCTAAATAAGGGTTAATAACTTATAGAAATGCACAAAACGTTTATAAAAGCAATACAAGTAACTAATACAATAATTTAAATGAGAAATAAGCCCTTATTTCAAAAAATATCACTGAGAATAAGTACAATTTGTGACACTCATATACTCAACACCAGGACACAGGTAAGGATGCAGACTGCTTTAATCTTGATTCTAGCCAGAGCAATATGTCACAACACTAGGTATAATGGTAAACAAGGCTATGTACAGAGAGACAGACGTGAGCACGCAAGTTGATCTGGAGTTGCAAATGAGAGGAGGTGCGGGGCTATATAGGCCTCACGGTAGCCAGACACTTCTCCAAGCAACGCGACCACACCAGACAGACAAGCGCCGCTCCCGTACGAAAAGCGGGCGCGTGGGAACAAAAGCAATACTCACTCCAGCTCACATAATCAATTATATAATTCTGCATTACATAACACCTCCCCCCTAAAGAAAGAAATGTACAGGGGAAATTTCTATTACTTTAAAACAATTAGGCTACAATCTAGACAAGCAATCTGCAATCACATTTTCCTTCCCTTTAACATGCCATATATCTAAAGGATATTCTTGTAAAAGCAGACTCCACCTGGTCAGTCTCTGATTTGTATCTATAAATTTACTAAGAAATTTTAGTTGGTTGTGATCAGTATAAATAACAATAGGATCGGGGCCTGACCACAAATATAAAGAAAAATGTTTCAAATGCAAAATCAGAACCAAAAGTTCCTTCTCAATAGTTGAGTAATTATTTTGGGGTGGAGTGAACTTCTTGCTATAACAAGATACAGGATGTTCAATACCTTGGTCATCCTCCTGCAACAAAACTGCCCCAGCTCCTGTATTGCTAGCATTCACAGCCATTTTAAAGGATTTAGCAAAGTTAGGGGTGAACAGCACTGGCTGACTCAACAGGATAGCTTTGAGTTTGTTGAAAGAGGATCCACATGTTTCATTCCACTCAAATTTAAATCCCTTTTACAGAACATCTGTGAGTGGTGACACAAGGATTGAGAAATTTAGAATAAACCGGCGGTAGTATCCAACCATACCGACAAATCTTTCCAATTCTTTCGTATTTTTAGGTCTGGGAAGATACTTATCACCTGAACTTTAGCCCCTGGTGGCACAACTTGTTTATTACCAACTACATAACATAGATACTGGACTTTAGCTTGATCAAATTCACATTTTGATAAATTTGCAACAAGATTAGCCTGAGCCAGACAATCAAGAAAGTTACTGACATGGCATAGGTGACCTTTCCAGGTGTCACTAAAAATCAATACATCATCAATATACACAACACATCCTTCCAAACCCTCGGTTACAATGTTCGTGAGTTTTTGAAATTTCGCAGGTGCATTTTTCATACCATACAGCATCAAAGAACATGCAAAAGTTTTACCAAGAGTTACAAAACATGAGATATCCCTAGCACGCTGAGCCATAGGTACTTTCCAATATCCCTTTAACAAGTCAAACTTACTGATGTACTGTGCCTTTCCAATCCTATCTATACAATCTTCCATGTGAGGTAATAGGTAGGTGTCTGCTTTGGTGATCTGGTTATCACGTCTATAGTCAATACAGAGCCGTTTCGATCCACCTGGTTTCGGGACTAAGGTGACAAGAGAACTCCTCTCACTTTGGCAGGGCTCAATCATCTTGTGGGCGAGTAGGTAGTCAATCTCCTTCTTGATCAGGGGAACATTCAAGGGATTCACACGGTAGGCTGGCAGCTTAATCGGCTTCGCATCTCCAACATCCACATCGTGCATTAACATAGTTGTCCTTCCTGGAGTATCCTGGAACACTTGCTGATATTTCTGGAATAGAACTGTGAATTCCTGCCTCTCTTTAGGGGTTAGATGAGACAACTTAGTCTCCAGATCACTCATGATATCAACATTCTGCACCAGGCTATCACACAAGTTTATACTGCAAGGGAGTGTTTCACCTTCGGTATCTTGAGGAACAGTTACAGCACAGACGAGTTTATCAGGGTCTCTCTTGTGTTACAATTTTAGCATGTTAATATGACAAAGTTGTTTGTTCTTCCTACGGTCTGGTGTAGCAATAACGTAGTTGACATCACTGACTTTCTTCTCCAGTGTATACGGTCCACTTAACTTGGCTTGAAGAGGTTGTCCGTGTACTGGCAGCAGAGCCAGGACCTGATCACAGGGCTGAAACTGGCGTAGTCTTGATTTCTTGTCATACTAGGTCTTCATCCTTCCCTGCGAAGTTTCCAGATTCTCTCTAGCTAGCTGGAACGCTGTTGATAACCGCTCCTTAAAATTCGCCACATATACCAGCAGTTTGACATAATCCGATTCCGACAGCCAAAACTCCTTCAATAACTTCATAGTACCTATAATTTCATGCCCGAAGAGTAGTTCAATAGGTGAGCAGCCTAGTAATTAATCTGGAGACTCTCTTGAAGCAAACAGCATAAAGGGAAGACATTTATCCCAATCTTTCTGATGTTCCAAGCAGTACATTCTCAGCATAGATTTGAGTGGCTGATGATATATCTCCAGAGCTCCCTGTGTTTGAGGATGATATGCAGAAAACGTGATCTGTGAGATGCCCAATTCTTTCAAAGACTGCTTAAAAACATTGGATATAAAATTGCTTCCTTGATCTGATTGTACCTCCTTAGGCAATCCAAACCTGGTGAAGAACCCTAGCATTTTTTTTACTACATTCTTCACCGAAATGTTACTGAGTGGGATTGCTTCGGGGTAACGAGTAGGCATATCCATAAGTGTTAGCAAATAGGAAAACCCCGAAGAAGTCTTGGGAAGGGGTCCTACAATATTAACCAACACACGAGTGAATGGCGCCTCAAAAGCTGGAATGGGAACGAGTGGTGCAACTTTTTCCTTTTGATTACACTTCCTTACTACTTGACAGGTGTGACAAGATTTACAGCCCCCGGAACCATCATGATAAATACCTGGCCAGTAAAAGTGCTTCAGAATACGTGCTACAATCTTCCTCACTCCCAAGTGTCTTACCAAACTGGAATCATGAGCCACCCTAATGATATCCTGCCTACAAACTGGAGGGATGACAATTTCGTGCACAACCTCCCATGCACAGTCTGCTGATACTGTTGGGGGTCTCCACTTTCTCATTAGTACTCCTGACTTAAAATAGTAACACGTAGAAGCACTAGCTGAATATTCCAAACTACAAGCAGAACTAGCTAAGCCTTCCAACTCTGGGTCAGCCTGCTGCAACTCTACAAACTCACGAGGTGACAAATTATCCACACTGCAGGGAACTGCCTCATCCTCTGAATGGTTTAAATTAGCAAGGAAAGTATCAGCCAAGAGAACATCATCATCATCACCCTCTAGGTCACCAGTAACTTTAGATTTTGCCCTAGTAACTGCACATGCCGGAAACACATCAGAGGAACCTCCCTCGACTCCTGCCACTGGCTCACTAGACAACTGAGGAGCGGGATAGACCTGACCCCCGGCAATATCGATTCCAAGGAGAAAAGTCACACCAGACATAGGAAGCATCTAACCAATCCTACCATAACTGGACCATTAACAAAATCAAACACTAATTTAACTCTGCACAGAGGGACAGAAAAATAGTTACCCCTTAAACCCTGCAACATAGTTTCACCAGAGGAATTATTAGAACCTAAAACCCTGGTCACTAGTAGGGATTGGCAAGCACTTGTGTCTCGTAAAATGTTAACATATTTCCTGTCATTGCCATCAAGTAAACTGACAAAACCATCTGACAGGAAATTTGCATAGAACTCTTGAGAGTGTCACCCACATCACTGCTCAGAGGAGGAGCTTTATCAATAGAGCTTATGTTACCCTTGTGACGCATGTCCACGTGTGAGCATGCTGTACAGAACGCCTAGTCATGCCCCACTCTCGCTAGGATCGTCAGGGCAGGAACTTTGGCTGTAGTCTATGTAGAGTTTCCTAACTTAGTTCGTGTGAGCCGTTGTACTGTAAGTATTATGAATATGTATTTTGTTTTCATCTGAGTCAACGAGTTCTATTTTATATCATTAGTTATAAGTATTGTGTGTAAAACTTATTTGTAATGATGGGAAGAGAAACAGCCACAGTTAGGTGTCAGTGGGTACGCCAGGCAGGAGGTAGGCCTAACTCACTAGCACTCCTCCCTCCCTCAGTGCTAGGGGGAGCCTTTGTGTATCCCAGAGGAGAGAGAGAAATTACGTAATGGTTGTCAGTGGGCGGTCCTTAGTAGTTCACGTTGGGCTCACTAGAGGGCCGGGTATAAAAGGGAAGTCTAGCCATTTTTTCATCAGAACTCATTAGGCAGAGCGACTTCTCATTTCCCTTGCTAACTATTTATATTCTTCTGACTGATGGGAACTTTCTCTACTACCTTACATTCTTATTTCCTCTTTTCCCTGCCCTGTTTAACTTCCATGGTCCCGTTGGTGCAGAGCTAGTCAGCCAACGTATTATCGCTTGAGTTCTCACGAGATACTTGCCTATTAGATAGCCTATTTTGGAAGGGTTGAATTAGAATAGGATTGATTTATGTTTGTTGCACTTGTATATGCATTTCCCTGTGTGTTATTATTATTATTCCTGTTTTCTGCTAGTCTAGGTAATGCTAGACTGGGGTAAGGCTTTTCTGTGTTACGAGTTGTTGTTTGATGCAGTGGTTAAGCGATAAACCTGCATACTCGTTTCGGTTCAGTGAAGCCTAGGTTGTCTTCGCGGCTGACTGTGTTGAGTTAATAATTTACAGTGCGTGAGGGCAAGAGCCTAACCACCCTGTATTTTATTAACAGTTTGTTTTTACTTTGTCAAGGAGCCGGGAGAAAACCAGATACAAGGGATCTGGATTTCTCAAAGTGCACTTGTTAGTTTTAACGTAATACTTTAAACAGTCGTGAGGACTTCGCTAGGCTACGAGCCGTTTTTGCTCAGTCACTGCTACCTTTTTGCCTACAGTACCCCAGCTAGACTTTACTCGATTAGTAGATACAGAATAGTATTGAAGCTTTCCTTATGTATGATATTGTTTATGCACTATTGATTTCATGTGTTGCAAGCTTGGCTACTTTAGTGATTAGTGGCCCACGAGCACAATCCGAGTAGGCTATTGCCGTTGCATTTGCGGAGTACTTCCTTTTAATGTTTGCCATTTACTATTGCATATTCTTTTAATTATTCTTATGCCAATTTAAAGCCTTTAATAGTATTTAATTGCCAGTGTTTTTGCTTATTGAATTACTGTTCAAAATCCGATACGTACTTCTTACGAGCATCCGAGAAGCATCTAACTTTTTTCAGAAGATTCCTTGCTCGATGCTTAAGGACTATTAATTAACGTAACGTAATAGTGCCGATCCGAAGTAGAGGGTGGTGGACTTCTTAAGTTCATAGTCAAGGGTGGATTACTTCGGCTTCGGCCAACACTATTCTTTGGTGTTGTTGTTTTTACTTCATTGTTTGATTGTTGACCAGACTAGATAATTCCTGTCTCTTTATTAGTCTGTTGTTGAACACTAGTACCGAGTTCTTGTATACCCCGTTATAGCAGATTGAACTCTGGAGGGTATTGGTGTTTTTTGTTCGGCTGGCAGTACTCAGGGGTTGGGATCGTGTGTTTCCGTTGTGGCAGCGAGCCGTATTCGAGTCCTGATTGAGAGCCCTTGTGTACCCGAGTGCCAGTTCGTAACAAATGGCGACCTTGCTTAGGATTTTGTGAACAGTATAAATTTTTGCAGAGTTGTACAACATTTGTTTGTTTGTATTTTAGCGTGCATATTGAAGAATATTTTTTTTGTATGGCAATTAGTAAAGCATTTAAGAGACTCCAGTTAATTTAGTAATTAGTGCTTGCATAGGAAGTTTAACACTTTTGTCTCGAGAATTTTTTTGTGGACTTCAGTATGTCGTGCATTAGCACTGACGATGAGCGAGAGATGTCATTTGAAGGTGTGCCGTTAGTAACCAGTGAGGAGGATGCTAGAGGTTTTGTGAGTAAGCGGTACCACGTGACGGAGGAGAGGCTGACTGGGGTGGATGTTTGTGGCTTGCACCTGATAGCCAAGGTTTTGGGCATTTCCAATGTAGCAGGGATGTCCAAGGGGGAGCTGATTTCGTGGGTGTTGCGTGGGCGACATGGGGTTTCGGAGGAGAGGGCGTTTGGGGGGGTTCCTCCCCAGATCCCCTCTCACTCGACTCCCACAGTGCCGTCCACTCAGTTACCGGAGGTTAGCACTCTCCCACAGAGGGATGAGAATTGGCAGATTGGAGTGCCCTCGGGTGGTGCACGTGGTGGTTCCCCAGTTTTTGCCCCCCCTCCTTCAGTAGTGGCAGCTCCCTCTTCCTGCCTGTCTCCAGATATGGTATTTAGACTTGAGCTTGCTAAGATTGAGGCTAGGAAGCAGGAGAATGAGACTAGGAGGCATGAGATTGAGGTTAGGAGGCAGAGGATGAAACCAGGAGGCATGAGGCTGAGCTTAGGTACGACTCAGAGAAATATTGTGCTAAATTAGATTTAGATAAGACTCGTGCAGAGTCGACAGGGACTCGGATGGGCCGTGAGGGCCAAGTAAGAGAACAGTCCTTAGCCCACTTAGTCAAATTGGTGCCGGTATTTAGTGAAACTGAAGTCACAGAATTTTTTAATCGTTTTGAGAAGAAGTGTAGGGAGCATAATTGGCCTGAAGAGAAGTGGGCAGCTCTAGTCTCCTCAAGACTTACGGGTAAGGGTCTGAAGGCTAATGATGCACTGCCTTTAGAGTCTTGCATTGACTACCCAGAATTGAAGAGAGCTGTCCTACGGGCATACGAGTTGCAACCGGAAACATATCGATTGAAGTTTCGGGGTGTTACAAAGACTAGGGAGGCGACCTTTCTTGAACATGCCCGGGACTTAAAAGATGCACTTAAAAACTGGACACGTTCTGAGAAAGCTGAGACGGCAGAACAGTTGACTGAGCTGTTTCTGCTCGAGCAGTTTTATAAGTGTACTGGTGCAGAAATGACTTTAACTATTAAAGAAAAGAACCCAAGAACTCTTCAAGAGGCAGCTGAGATGGCTGACCTCAGGTTGTCGCTAATCAGGGGATGTGAATCTGTAAAGCGTGTTGATGCAGTTCCCAAGGTGCGCGATACTCCAAACCCTCGAGCTCAGGACAATCACTATAGATATAAAGCTCAGTTTAAAAGCCAAGATACCAGGACTGAACCAAAGACTACAGCCATCCCATTACAGAAGGGTCAGAACTCCGCCCCTTATCAGAAGAGACCGATAGGGGAAGTGGAATGTTTTCATTGTAGAAAGAAGGGGCATTATGCAAAATCTTGTCCTAGTAAGCCGCCAGCTGCAGCCGTGTCTTTGGTGCGCAGCATAGGTGTGGCTGAAATGTCGTCTGGATTTACCCAGGGTAGTTTGCCAGCGGCAGGGTCACAGGCTATGTATAAGACTCAGGAAGGCTCGTCCCCTGTCCGTGATGTCTTTTGCGCCCATAGAGGGACCGGTAGGGTAAGTTGGGCGGGTTGCCAGCATAAGGTGGAAGTTTTGCGTGATACTGGAGCTTCACAGACACTTTTGAAGAATTTCACGGGGCGACCAATTAATGCGGCACGGGTGGTTGTTGTTCAGGGTATTAATGCGACCAGGTCATACCCGTTGGTTCGTGTGAGCTGGAAGTTGATGGTGTGATTAAGGACTTAGATGTTGGGATCGTTGAGAAATTGCCAGTGGAGGGCGTCGACCTTCTTCTCGGCAACAACTTTGCGGTGCCTACTTTAGACGTTCCACCCTTAGTCGTTGCCGAGAGGCCGGCCGACGTGAGTAGGGAGGAACAAGAGTGGGTAGTGAGTTGTCAACACCAACAGATGGCATGTGTGGTAACTCGTTCCCAAGCATTTAAGGTATCACAGCCTATTTCCCAGGCCACAGAACAGCGGAGGAAGGGAATTAAGGAGAAGCGGAAGGCTGGGAAAAGTTTGAAGAGTTTAGAAC